>CAJPEV010000152.1:0-23968 GCA_905338385.1 Darwinula stevensoni
GAAGATGGTAGCAATGAGTAGCATGGGGTAGCATGGTGCAGACACGGTAGATGAAAGTACAGAAGATGGTAGCAATGCGTAGCATGGGGTAGCATGGGTCGTATGGTATATACAAGAGAGGAGCTAGATATAATATATTTCGCCGACAGCAAATGGAGCCTCTACCCAGAATAATTTCACTTCACCCTTCAAACGAAGTGTCTGACAATCATACGAGTACCATTCCTGGACATTTGGAATCGGTATTAAACGCCATCCTTTCCAGCCGATGCAAAGCGAACCCCGATAGCACGTTCTTGAGACCAAACACTCGAGGTCGAAGGTTCGGCTTGGGACGCGAAGAGCCACTTTCGCCTTCGCTTTTTGCCTATAGTCACGTCCAGCGTTCACGTACGATAACATAGGCTGTCCCCCCTTAAAAGATATTCGTTGCGGGAGTGTATCCACCCACTGCCCGGTCGCTTACGGCTACGTTTCTTCCTTTTTTATTTTCGTCCACGAAGGCATCTATCCTCTCGTTAACGCCAGTCACGGTAGAGGCAGCCACCACATCGTCACTCCACGCGTTCCACCCGACGAGTACAGAAGCGATTCCGCACCTGAGATCCGAGTCTCGCCTCGGCGTGACTCGGGTTGCGGAACGTGCTTGGCATCACCCCCGAGTCATTGGCACCGATAACCACGATCGGTCCATTACTAGTTCGTCAGTAGTCGATGCGTGATGGGTGTTAGCCATCGGTCCGACGTTGCAGAACCCACCATCCCTATCATTTGGCTACCGACTACGACCCATTCTCGATGAGAAATCAGTACTTCCAAAATCGATTACCAGCTCCGAAACTAGCGTTCGATGTAATCTCCTAAGGAGTTGGAGAATGTATTCCATCCCTTTTCTCCCTCAGGACTTTGCCTTTTGAATTTAGAATTAGCAGAGAAATAGTTGCCGTCGTGGACTTTTCCTCCCTAATTTTCTGCCCGCTTGAATAGTTCGCAAACGTTGTCCGCCTACTTGGATGTGAAGTGGTACAGATTTGACCTTGAGCCCCTTTCCATTCCAACTTGTCTGTGCGTTCCCCATCGTATTCGTTTAACTCAACTGGACCCTTTGGACGTACACCCACATCTTTTCCTTTTTTTCAGAGCACGACAAACGGTCATTCGTGTTGTTCCGACGATCGTTTTCGCATCGATCTTCCCGGTGACCGTAACTGACTGGATACCGTGGCCTGGTAACCGTGACTGACCGGACACGTCTTCGTGGTGGGTCCTCCACTTCTCGGAGCAACATACACTCCCTGCGTTGAAAGCCTCGCGTTCCCATCCGCGCATGGTCGTGGTAGACGGGGATGCTCTACCAGAAGCATCCGTAATACGACCTCGTCAACTTCGCTCGCGCACCCACACAGGAGGAGGATGGAGGAGCAGCTCGTGACAGCCGTTTCGGGTCTTTACCTAAATCGAGTGGAGGACAAATACCAACGGGAAGGGACTTGTGGCCCACTCGATAGATATCCGTGAAATGCGGAGCAAGTGTTGCGAGCTTCGAAACGCTCGTCTTTACAGGTACATCAGTAAGGTCAACATTTTAATTGGGTCTCTTGAGAAATTCCTGAAAATCTAGGATTTGGAGGAATCGGGGAAAGGATCCCGCGAAAGCCTTCCCTCGTGATGGTTCCAAGCACCGAGGCAAGTCGGGAACAAGGAGAGAAGACATAGTCCATCGGTGATCCAAGTGCAGCCAGAATTCCATTTCCATGCAACCCAGCGACACTTTACAGCAAATAAAATGTAAACACTGGACTTCGGGCTTGCAGAAATCTCTGGAAGCAGGCAGCGACAACGATGACGATTTCACGAAAGCTCTTCTTCATTTCTGACATCTGAAATGTTCTTTACCCTCCTGACATCTCTCGAAGCACTCAAGAAAACACCCCAACGCAGTTTTAAGGAATAAAAAGAAGGCAAATGGTATGCTTCTCGATTTATATGAATCATCCTGTCTCGTTTATGGGCTTCTAACGACGCGTGAACTTTGTCGAAACTCGAAAGGCTCGCTTCTCCCTGGGGAGCGTAATGTCCGGAAATGTGAAGTTCGGTACGTAGTGATGAAACTCCATCTCCCAATTGTAGACGGTCCCAAACATTTCGGCGATGACTCCTACCCACGGATGAAGAATAGAACTCTGCAATGAAAATGTCTCATTAGCACGAAGGAAGCACCTAGATGACGTCATCGCCCGAAAGGTTTGGAAGAACTTGAATTAGATATCACTTCATTTCTCGGTCCGTGAACGTAACCTATTGTTCGACTGTATAAGGTAAACTGACCCTGACTCACATGATACCCCGAATCGCGTCATTTCGTGATGCAATGCATTTTTTAAGAGCTTTGGTTTGCAGTAGCAACCGTGAACGTGTCGCTTGACACGGACGCCACTGGGTCCAGATTCACTTTGTCCCTGAACGCGCGGAGTCCCGTCAATCTATGACATCTGTTTCCTGTGAAATCGTGAAGCGAGTGAAGCAAAGAATAAATTTAATCTCTAAACCGCAAACATCCTTTCAATCGAAAAAGTAAAACTCTAAGAACCGGTTGAATAATGATGTTGAAACCTTCGATGAATCCCAAGACCCCGACTTTTTCAAACCTTTCCCTTTCTTCGACTCTCCTGTATGTTTCCGAGAATTTCCTCCCCTTCCCCCCTTACCCTTCATCTCCCCCTCCCCCCTTACCCTTCCTCCTTCCCCTTATTTATTGACCCCACTGCAGCAGTTCTCGGCCCAGACGCGTTGTGATAAATGGTTTGACTTGACTTTGATTCAGATTGTTTTACTTGTTTCCCCCTTCTTGCACCCCCTCCCGCTACATGAATTTAGTTCCAGAGTTATACTCTTTTTTCTTCTCTTTTTTCGTATTTCCTGGGATTTTTTTTTTTTCTACCTTGAATTTTCTTTTTTTTTTCCCGGCTAGTTCTTAAATTCTTACTTTTGACAAAAGATAAATTTCTTCCCTCGAAACGTGCAGCCTCCTTAATCCGTTCCGGTCCTTTGTCAGGCACAGCATGGCATCCAGAATCCCTTTTCTTCTTCCTCTTAGTCTGGCATGAAAATAGAATTCATTGGAATTTCGCTGGCTATTAAGTGACGCGTGGACTGCAAGTGACGTGCTAGCATCGACAGAACCGAATGTGATAACGCAGTATATATGAAACAAGAAAAACAATAATTAATAAATGGATCGGTGATAGTTAAAGTATTCCTTTTGATGAAACACATTTTCCGGAATTTTCCTAATCTTTATTGTATGTGCTCTTTGCTTCTTCTGTTGCATCCCTGTGGATGTTGATTTTGTGCTTTGCCGTTGAATTCGTGTGCTTTCATCATTTCTTTCCATGAGTTTGCCTCGTTCTGGTGCTTTAAGTCTGCCTCAGATATGAGAAATTATGTCACATCTAGCACTTTCTGACCGTGATCATGACGATCAATGGCGAATCGGCACTTAGATCTGCTTGTCATCTTGTTGTGATCTTAGATCAGCTTTCTTAGCTGTAATTCTTCATTTCCACTCGAGATGACGCGATGGTGTGACGATGGAGTCCAATGCGACCCACTCGTCATGGTACAGTGCTTGGACTTCACTACGAGGTTTGGTCACCTGTTACACACTTCCTACTTTTAGTTTTGGATGTTTTGGATTTCACTCGAAATCTTGGTTGGTCTTGAGACATTTGTAACCGTGTTCGAGATATTCTTGATTCTCTTGTCTGGTATATCTTGTGATTGGATCCACTTGGTTTAGAATCAGGCTCACTTATTCGGTGATCAGAGAGGCTCTCTTTTTCCTTTCTACCTGATCAGGGAAATAGTTTTCCCTTCTCCCCCCCGCCCCCCCCCCCCCCTTCCTCCGACCATCTGATTCCAATACGGCGCTGAACGTAGAGATCTCTTCTACATAAATTTTCCTTCGCTACCCGAATAGAATTTCATTCCAGAGCCAGCTTGCAGAGCTGGCTCTGGAATTAATTTTTTTTTATCTCTTGAAGAGGTCGTTTGCACTGCGAGGAAGTCGATGGCCTACAACATTTTGTCTCGTGCCAGCAACAAAAAGGGAGGTAAGGAATGGGGGGGGGGGGGGAACAAGGGGGGGAAGGAGGGAAAAATGCGAGGGGGGAGGGAGGGGGGGGACCGGCTTCTCTTGACCTGGACGAGGATCATGATGGATCGAAGAAGAGATGAACACATCATTGAGGCCGCCTTATTCGGCAATCTGACAAATCCCTCTTCCGATCTGATTTGTTTTGACAGCCGGACATTTCGGCATTTTAGAGCCATGCACTTGTCAGACCACATCCCTCGGCCCACTTTTTTTCCCTTCCTTTTTTTTCCTCTTCCTTCGTTCTTCCCATTATTTCGCTGGAATGATCGTGCCGGAGACATTTTTCCCGTGGTGTCATTTGTCACGTGAACCGATGGATAGGTTCGCAGGAACTAAGTCGTTGCATCAATCCCGTTCGTGAATCGATTTGAATTCCTGGCAGAGATATGACGATTCGAGCGGAGATGCTCGCTGCGCATCGGCGCATCGAAATTACTAAGTGGTCGTCTCTAGTATTCGTTATCGTCAGTATCGTGGGTTGACTCGCACCAGAAGTATTTCCCACAAATTTCAAGCGCTAATTTTTTAAAAGATCGATAATTGGTATCTTGGAGCGGGGCTACAAAAGTTGGAGTATGACTAAAGAAAGCCCTCCGTCGGCCTGGACAGTCTATCATTTTTAATTCCTCTGTCCTCGTGCATGGTGTAAAGTCGGAGTAGTCATGCCCATGAATATCCACCATTCGATAGTCCATCGTACCATTCTAGTTCTCCCTTTCTCTAGCAATCCAACTCACCGATCCCACTTTTCAATGCTTGGAAATTGGGGTCCGATGGAAGGATTAAGTGAGAGGTAGAACTTCGTGCCGAGCAGCAAGCATGCGATCCACGATGCGAGAGAAAATTCCCAGCTGCTTCGGCGTTGCAGCACCGATATGCGGAGTGGATCACCGCTTTTGAGGCCGCCACATTCTTTCCAGGAAAATGGGTCTCGGAATATCTGTTGGAAGGGAAGGCGGATGCATCCGACTCGATGCGAGGCAAGAAAAATGTTTCTCGTACGTGTGAACTGGCGACGGCGAGTATCTCCGACCGTGATGACCCAGATTGTTAGTCGTCAGAGAGTTTCTTTTGGTCATTTGGCAAATTTCAAGCAGGTGTTGCTCTTTTCTTGGGCGTTCCTTAATCAAATGGGATAGCATGAGAAATTCATTTTAACCGAGCTCGTCGTAAAAATGAGAGCGAGAGCTGAAATTCAAGGACTACAGGGGAGAAGGGGGCGGTAGAAGTGTTATTGTACCTTGAGTTGGTGCAGACATCGGTATAATAGCTCGTCGCGCATCATTCATAACCGAAACATACAGAACCTCATCGTGCACCTCACACGGCACTCATTCATGAAGTCAGTCGAATTTTCATGAAATGCTGGCAGTAATTATTCATAAGTGATACCAGTGATAACATTTAAATTTTGTTATAACTTTGGACTGCTACAATTTTTGAACGAGGACGCTCTTGGTTCTTTTTTGTTGTACCAAAATGACTGATTGAAGCGGGGCATCGATCCTTGCAAAAAGATCATTTGCGTCCTTGTACCGAGTTGTAGTGGAAACACACCAGTGATAATGCTTGTACCAGTCACACCTGACCCGAAATAGTATATAAATAGTATACCCCAGCTACACCAACTATGGCAGCTTACATCAGAGATGTACTCGCCTCTTCGATTCGCCCAGTGACTTCGTAGGCCTGCATAATGAAATGGCGCAAACGAGTCCCAGAAAGCAAGACATTTATGAGGGATGGCTTAGCGCGATCATCAGCATCGGCTGTGGAGTGGAACCTCAAGGAAATTGCTTGAATGCCACCAAAAGTTCTTAGAGAGTTCATGAATCAACCTTCTCAATTCTTAAGGATTTCTAGCACTTATGCCTCTCCTCGACCGATTGTGACAGGGAGCCCGACCTTTTGTCGTCCCTGATGACCTGCCTTTTTTCAACTGTTTGTGCCCATCGAAAATCCTGACTCAGCTGTCTGGGAAGCATTTGCTCCAAAAGCAGCAACACACTAACTTTCGAAATTTTATTTGGTGCGTTTCTCCAATTTCTCGAAATTTTTCATAGCGCACCGAATCACTAAATCGGCTTTGTCGGATTCCTCACTCATTTTCACCGAATAGTTCAGATTCATTTTTTTTTGTTGAAAATTTTCAAGTTAAAACCCATAAGCAGCGTATTTTGCCCATGCACTGCCAAGACGCAACACAAGATACGAAGCACATCTGTGAATAAAAGAATAAAGGAGTCACAGAACCAGTCCAGAACTTGAGAAAAACGAGTCTCTAAGTACCGCCAAATGCCTTTATCTCAGGAGCACGGATGCTCAACGCATCCAAAGGCTTATTCCCTCTGGCGGATCCATTAAGAAGAGCATTCGCAGTAAAACCCGCATGACATCAGAGGCACAGCTCTTGGAAGGTGGGGGGGGGGGGGGGGGAAACACGCACACACATTGAGGGACTCAGAAGAACGAAGATATCTGAACAGGGCGCAGACATCAGAGGCACAGCTCTTGGAAGGTGGGGGGGGGGGGGGGGAGAAACACGCACACACATTCAGAGACTCAGAAGAACGTAGATATCTGTACATGGCGCTCGAAGTGGGAGTGGCGGTTCGAAGTGGAAACGGCGTTTGTGGGATTCTTGCAATACGAGATGAACTCAAGTTCAAGACTCCGCAATGGAACATGGATTTTCTCAGATCGAGACTTTCGGGATTGTGATGTACCGGTGATTCTCCTGAAATAAACCCTAAACAAGTTCCTTCTCGTGGAAGAACAGGCCGACAAACTAGAGCATGACGACCGGATGGACTCAACCTCAACCTTAAACTCTTCCCGAGAAGCCAGAACGATGGCGGAACCATTCTAACCAAAGGGGCAAAAACGGGAAACTGGAATTATCATTATACAATAACATTCGTATGTGAGGCTCACTTTAAGAAGATGAATCTTTGACACCTATTGGCACAAAAATTTCCAGTGATCGAGTTCATCCGTCTGCAAAAAATATTTGTTAAAAAAAAAAAGTTTTATAATTTCACAATTTACAAAGAAACCTGATTGTTCCACAATGCTAATAACTAATAGAAGTCACATACCAGCACCTTCATTAAGAATCACTTTCATTCTCTCACCACAAATTGGTTATTTTATTTCAAAACACCAACTGCCAGGAAACTGACAACTGCAAAAATACATCAGTGTGTGTTGTGAAGTTTCCAAAACTTTAAATAATTACTCCTTTTATTGGAAAGGGGTGTAAACTCAGAAATTTAAATATTTTAGTGATATATGAACACCTCTGATATAATAAATAATAAAAATTTTCATATTTACTGTAATTTCATTTTTCGCCTTTTGGCCAAGTTTTGACGACTTCTGAACCACTGTGCAATGACACGAACTGGTGATGTTCTTTCTCCACCATGGGTTCCATCTTCTCGACAACCCCGCGACTCGTATTTTTCCTCGTGGCTGTCATGCAATCGATGAACATTTTCATCCGCAACCCATCGCTATCTCCATAAATTGAAAAGCTGGTAGACCCCATTAGGAAAGACTGAGAGAGAGAGAACTATTCACAGGCATGGTGAGCCCCCCCTCCCCCCCCCCTCCCCCCCCCCCCCTCTGCCCTCCAGTCGGCATGGCAGACTCCCAAGGTTGTTCTCTCGCACCCCGACAAACATGGCCCCTGGCCGATCGCTCACAGCGATGTGTCTTCAAGTCCATCGTATCCATTGTTCATTTCAAGTTCATTTAATCTTAAAGACAATCATGAACTCTACTCTCCCCCCACCCTGGTCTCCCAAGAGAATAGATCTCACAAGAAGGGAGAAAAGGCAACTCGTAAGACGGTATTGCAAAGAATCCTGCCAAAAGGAAAAACGAGGGTCGCTTCATAAGTCCTTGGATCCCCCTCTTCCTTGGAACACTCGTGTTATTTTAATTAAACGTAGCTATTTTAAGAGGTAGCTGGAGGGCTCCCACTAGAGGCATTAGCCTCAAAGCAATCATGCTTCAAGATTGTTTTTATTTTATTTAGATAACTATATGAAAGGTGAGAATTGGAGTTGCTCTTAACTATGCCTGGTTGTGGACATGACACAGGAAGCCCAGTTGCAATTTCAATTTCAGCCATTTATTATTTTTTTCTTCAGGAAGAGCAATGCGATTGCGTTATATCGAGTCATCGAGACGAGAAAATGCAGCAGAAATTCATCGATCTAATACGAGGTTGCAGGTTTTCAAAGAACGTGAATCACCAGAGAAATCCCTGTATGCAAAACTATAGAGCCGTCAAAATATGGTGCTTCAAATAAATTTCGAATTACAAGGACTCTAGAATTATACGGTGGTCGTCGGGAGGCTACTTTCGGCAAGGTAAATTTAAAAAAAAGACGTTGGCCAGGAATGCAGGCGGCGAAGGATCTTTCGGCGAGGAATTGGTACCTCGCATGGCGTCATTTCGACACGTAGCGAAGGGTAGAAAGAAATCATCCAGTTTTCTCGAATGTTTGATGAAGATGACTGCTTTCTCCACCCCAACGTGCGATCGGTAACAACAACGACTTCGGTTATAAAATGAAATGAATCATCGCAACAGATCCTTGACTCCATTCCTGGAAGATACCCTGGCGTCCCTTCTGTACGTAGGAAGCGCGTCACGGTTTGTTAGGTCGCCATCGACAGCCGACGTTACGTCTTCTGATACGTGGCAACCGATTTGCGAGGATTTCAAAGGACGCAGACTATATGGATCGATATCGATTCCGTTAGGTACTAATTCCGAGATCCCGAGACGATTGTGGATGCCACCATTTTTTCATTTTTTTTTACAACCCTGACGGTGACATGCGCGTGCTCTCCCTGAGGGTTATACTGCGATCCTATACATGGGTCAAGTTACCGTACCACGATATTCGATGATGATTATCAAAAGCACATAAATCAAGGAATTCAATGTGGCCAACACCACTGGCGTTAATGACGGCTTGGACCCTCTTGCGTTCATCGTCATCTGCTGGAGTTCTTTTTCATAGGTGCATAGGCACTGTCGTTTACGGATCATTTCCCTGTATACCATTTCCTACACCACTCCCCAAGTCGCTCATAAAAATCCCATTGAGTTTGGCACGTGTACATCCTACCCAGGTTAATCCAAGTCGGGACCGTTGGGTGGTGACCGAAAGGGAGCAATGAAATCGGGCCAGTACACCTCCAGACGATCTACCGAAATCGGTGAGAGGGAGCACCATCTCAGAAAGGGAGTTATGGAAGCAGAGTCGTACCGAGTGGGTTGCGAGCGGTGCACCCGCACAGAGCACCTACTTGAGGGGCGCCCATTGTCTACCAAATCACTACAAAATATGAATAAAACTTTTAAAAAATTCAAATTATCCTGAATTTAACTAAATTAAACATAAAAATTAATACTTAATGTATTGCTGGTGTTGGGGAAGTTGGAGAGGTATAGAGGGGGGGGGGGGGCTGCTGGATTGATATCTCACAGGGCGCCAAATATCCTCAGTATGGCGCCGCATGGAAGTAATACACGGCATACTCACTTTAGTACCTCTCTCCACGATGAAAACGTTAGTTCTCCCGAACGTCCAAAACCCCATGGACACCATGAGCGAACGAGATAATGTGTCCAGGTTCGCGCAAGAAACTTTCTTCCCTTGGAAGCGACGTAAGAATTCCTTGCAACAATCCGGTCGCTTCTGTTTCCAGGCAGCAGATAGTTTTGTGATTCTTTACACAGGACTGCCGGATATCCCAGAATGGCAAGACATTTCTCTCGTACTGAGGCTGGTTCGCTTTGAATTTGTTCGCTATTTTCTGGAGTACGCAAGGAACATGGTTATTTTACTCCTCTCTCTTTTTTTTTCTAATTATAAATTTGGAGAGTTCATGTTCCACCTGCCGTTTAGGAACTCGTACATCGTTTTCTTTGCCCCATAACCTCTTTGCTGAAAGTAAGAATTCTGCAGTAATAAGTCAGAACATGATACATTGAATGAATGTAAACATTTGAGATATTTCGTGAGCTAGCAACTTTTTGCATATTTTAGACACATCCACTTCCAACCTGTTACACACACTTCAGCGCTTTTCGATACAGCAATTTCAATAGAGAGATTACCACTCCAGTCGAGAGTGACTTTTCAGTTAAGAGCCTCGTGACTTTAAGCTCATGATTTGAATGTAAAGGAAACAAGGCAAGTTTAGCCAATAGCCCTCTTGGTAGGCGAAGAAAGAGCTTAATAGCCTTTTAGTAAACGGGGTTTGATGCTGCGAGAGAAAAGATAAACTTCCCACGTTTTTGCTTTCGTCTCCATTATACAGCTGCCAATGCCATATACCACGTCTAGTTCACTTAGGATCATATTATCCGCAGGAACTTGGTATCCCCAATCATTCACACTGCGTACTCGCTGTCTTTTCAGTAATTTCAGGATGTGCCTAGAAATGCTGAACTCGATAGTTTCCTCGAAAAACAAAAAATATATATATCCATAGGGAAATAGGGAATAACAATGTTTCCATTATTAGTTTCATTTTTATTGTTAGTTGGTATTTAATTAAACATCTGGGCATTTCGTGCAAATGAAACGTTTTACTTGCCTGCGACAAGTATTGTCATTTTTGGAAACCATAAACCGTGAAGGTTTGTTTGAGCCAACTGGTTTTCCTTAATGCAACTCTCCCGCGTGCATAATCTCGAAGGAGATTGAGCCGAGAATATCTGCCGACATGTAGCTTCCGTATCCGGCAACTGGTTTAAGTTCATGCAAGAGAGGATTTTTGGACTATGAAATAGACCGACCGGCGGTGGTGAGAGGGATTTTTGTTGTGACATGTATGAAGAAGAGGTCAGTTGGGAAGGGAGTATTTTCCCACAGACAGTGAGGCGACAGTGGAGGCATCATCCATCAAATGTCTCAATCATTGATGGTGACATTACGTTTCACGACATCATCACTCAAACGACAACCGAGAGCATGATAACCCCCGCTACTTTTGACTTTTGTCCTCCCTTCGCCGATACCGACCAGCGTAAAAAAAAAAAATGGATTCCGTCTCGTGGATCCTCATGTGCATCCCAATCGAGTCTCTCATTCTTTGATGTACAGGATAATGGTCAATCATCCCGTACGGTTCGCAGTCATCGACAAGGAGATGCGAAAATAATATATATATATATATTTAAAGGTAAGGAATGATTCGATTAAGCAAAATTCAGAAGGCAGGAAAAACTCTTTCGCACAAAAAATTCGATTTTATCTTGGCAACCTATGCCTGTAGACACTGAATTTCTTATGTTGTAGCTATATTGCAATTTAATTAACAGTAATTGCCAAATTTTAGGACAAGTTCAAGGTCAGTGCAATTAATATTCGCTCTTTTTTCCTTGATTCGATTTTAAGATGAACTTTAGTCGGGTACCCTAACGCAAATCCTAGGTCCGAACGTTTTGAAGAACGCAAAGAAATGATAGCGATGCAATCATAAAGGTTTGCCAGCTGGTAGGATAAATTCTTCCTTCTATAACACAGTCTAAATTTCCATAAGAATGACGCAAGTAGGAAAAAAAACTTGAGAACCGTCAAAGCTTCTCCGTATTTCCGGCCACGCTGGGAAACCTATGATTTCTTGATGCACTCTCCCTGGGACGTCTACAGGAGGAGAATACAAAAGGGCAGGGAAGAGAAAGCAGAAAGGTGATTGATGTTTGACAAGAGGAGGCGCCAGGGTGCTCCAGACCCCGGTCATCTTACTCACTCCTACATGCATTATACTCGTATTCTGGCCCCAGCAGTCGATATGGTCAGTGCCTTCCCCTACGCACCTTGCCTTCCCCTCCCTCTTACCTTCGATGGCCTAGCCACAGAGTAGGGAAAACACGATGGCGGTGGCCCAAAAGACAAAGATGTCAACTCGTTGACAGGTGAACAAATCACTCTTGACTCCCCCCCCTTTTGATCATATCTACCATATGGGTACCGTCTCTATCTTGCAACTTTTCCCCCCAAGTCCCCAATCTCCATTCCTGTCATCCATACCCCTTTACTTTTCCTAGCTTCAACCTTCCTATTCCCAGGTCCTCAATACGGCTGTACGAGCATGTATACCAGTTGTACTTTCTCATTCCCAATTCTAATTTCCTTCCAACATTGAATTTGACCTTGCACTTTCAAGTGCCCGTTCAAGCTTTGTCTCCTGTTCCGTTTTTCTCATCCCCCGCTTTTAGTCTGACAGACTGTCAAGCTTGACACAGTCTGTTCGACTGAAATGAAAAGCTCTACGCATAGGCATCTTAGTCACATCTAAGTGCCATGCTGTCATGAGTCGATACCTTCTTCCTTGGACGTTTTGGATTTTCCAAAATCTGGATTGCCATCGAGAACCTAATTGTGGGATTTCTGGCTTCGTCTTCCTCACGTCCGCATGCAAACCCGAATTCACCCGGAAGACCTGGATTTTCCTAATACATTTCCGGAAAAACTCGACGGATGAGAGTATATTTCTCGATTTGTGCAAGTTATTCATCACCAATTAGTTAACCTAAACTCCAATGTCTCGAAAGCGTGAACTTCGAGGCAACAGAACAGACTTTCAAGCCGAACAGTATGGAATGAGGAGACTCCCGAGAGGCGGAGCCTGTGGTGACGTCAAGGGTGGTCGTAATGAGTGGCACGCGATGGCGGTGATTGGTCAATGGTCAGGTGAGGAAGGGGAACGGACCTCCGTCTCCCGTCGTAGTCGCAGTCGAATCAGTCCGTCGGTGATCGTCGGAGTGCACGGGAGAGCCTAAGGGCAGTGCCGTCATCGGTCGCGGGTCTTCATCCATGGGTACCGGTACTTCTTCCCCTTTCCTTCATTCACTACCTTTCATCGTGATCGCCTAAAGGAGCTCTTCCTTCATCATGAACCAACTCCCTCTTCGTGAGTTCTTGTTCCAGTTTCCTTGAGAAAATTTGCTTCCCCTTCTCCTTTGAAGGTCTCGGATGGCATGAGTTTAGGATTAAACCAGACCAGTTTGGGCTCGACTTTGAGACTAGCTCTTACGAAAATAGGTTGAACAGTATGTTTCCAGACTTCCAGAATAACTGTGAAATGCATGTTTAATTTATAAACGTTAATAAATGTTTCTGGTGCACGTACGAGGCTAACTCCATGCCTTTAGGAAAAACCAAATGAAGTTCTTTTAGTCTATCCTGCACAGCACACAATACTGTACATAATGTTATTCAACAGAGTCCCGCATTTTCCTCCATGAAATCGAGCCGAAAATGCGAATCCTTCCTTGTATTTTGATAATTTTTGTCAGTCGCGCCCTTATTGCCCAACGGCTTTATGACCAGTGATTCGCTTCCATTCACAAATGAATAGCTCTAATTTTTCTTTTGCGCAACTCCAGAAGTCTAACATGTTTTCTGGATGAATGCGAAAGTCAATGCATTATCTTTCAAAATTTCTTAATTCCACCCTGAGTGGGATGTCTTACACAAACATCTCGACATATTCGCTCTCAGACTCGTTGTCTCGTTTTCCGAGAAAATCTTCAATGTACCGTCAAAAGTAAATTACCTGCACTATGTAAAAATCTTTTGCTATCACGATACTCTGCCAAGCAAATTTTTTTATTATATACTAGTAGAGAAAGTCATGCTGAGAAATGTGTGGTTGTTCTTTTCAGATATGAGAAAGGCATCTGTAGTTGCTCAGTAGATATTAAATTGATGGCGTTTGCTTCAATTCGCTTTTTTTCTCAGATACGCAGTGTCATGTGAAACTGATCCGCTCGTTTCATTATAATATTGATGGATATTAATCCTGAACAGTAAAATAGCTGAAATTCTGGGACGCACTACACATAATCTGACGAGAGGTCGACTAGATTGCATTCCATGAGCGGGAAATGAAGAGGAATAAATTAGTTCAGATTTAGAGGATCCTGCTGCCATTTCCCACGTGTGCCTACGAAATGAAAGAACGGTGCTTGCTTATCATGCCTACTTGTATGCGTGATGTGACCCCATGACATGACTCGGCATTTCACCCTATAATGGCTCGAGAATTACGCATTTTCTCTCTCCGTCTCGACAGGGCGAAGGGAATCAAGAATCAGTGGATTGGGGCTCTTGATTGTATTCCTGATGACTTCCAGTGGAGGAAATGCCGTCTGGGGTCGGAGGTTGAAGGAGGATCCAGAAGTGATCCAGGCGTCTGGGGTCAAAGTTCGCATTTCTCCCAATGAAACTGACTCCATCCGAGAATTGATAAACGATGCCGAGGTCCTCTCGGGTATTCCTTCGGGGACTGGGAGCCCGTCTCGGGGGGTTCACCTCGACGACCCTCAACTCATCCTTCGGCAGGCCAAGAGGCATCGAGACAGCCGAAGACGACGACGCAAGAACAACAACAACATCTTCCTGACTGGTGAAGTCCAAGAGGGCGATACCAACAATACGGTATCACTGGAGATGGACCCGATAAATTTAGAGAAGGTGCTGAAAAGCAGCCGGGAAGCGTTGATGGTGACCAAAAAACAATATTTGGTCCAGGACTGGTGCAAGACGGAGCCTCTGATTCAAACTCTCAAGGTTCGAGGCTGTATCACCAAGTACGTCCTCAACAATTTCTGCTATGGACAGTGCAACTCCTTCTTCATCCCAAGGACTCCCAAAGCCAAAGCCAAAAAAACTCCGTTTCAGTCTTGCGCAATTTGCAAGCCGAAACGTTATTCAATGACGAGGGTGACATTGTCGTGTCCCGGCAGATATCCTCCTTTCAAGAGAAGGCGAGTCAAGAAAATCAGTGAATGTGCCTGCACCTCTTCGCAAGCCCTCCAGTGAATATTCCATCCATTTTCTTCTTCTTAGCATTGTGTGCGTGCTGTGTGCACGGATCTCGACATGATGGGAAAGAGCTTGGTCTGTCTGGGCGGGACGTCCCCACTTCCATTAGAATCAATGTTTGAACAAGATGTTAAAAGGTCTCAAGGCCAAACTCCCTTTTCTTGTGTCGCCATGCATTTTGGATTATGGCTCCAACGTGTCCAGCACGAGATCCATTCACTCCAAAGATTCCCGGTACCAAGCGGCTATTTTTTATGTTTTATGAAACCAGTCCCTCATTATGATTTGAGAGAGAATTTTTTATTCGTTCCTTTACATGCTTCTTTTTCGGTCTTGCCATGGTGGTGCTATTTATGATATGGACTTTACTGAGCGCCTTTCGTGATTTGTACAGTACCTGGTTATAAGATGATGGCATGTACAAATATACAATAAGGGAAACGGTCTGAAATGAATAAAAAAGGGTAATATGGATGCGTGATTTTCATTTGCTGCACGAGGAAGGGAGGTAGGGATGGAGGGGGAGAGAGAGAGAGAGGGAGAGGAAGAAGGAGGGAGGGAGAGAGAGAGAGAGAGAGAGAGAGACGCGAAGAGAGTCTAGTCTTGGAGACGCCGCCTTTAATAGAAAGATAATACCGGTAATGAAAAGGAAAGAGAGAGAGAAGGAAGGAGGCCGAGCTGCCAGTCAGTCTGCCGTCAGACAGGGATTGTTCCTTACAAGAAGTTAAGATGTGCGTGCGCCCACTAACACAAGAACATCAACTGTGCATTTAGACAACAGTCCCAGACCAGAGAAGTAGATAATCCAGCCCCAGTCACAATACGATATTCCATCTCTCTCTCTCCCCTCGCCACCTAACCAGTTCCTTCCACGGGTCGATTCCGTGGGAAGTGGAGGGTAAAGGGGATTAAAAAAGTGAACACAAAAGACGAGGGGGGATGCAACGTAAAGGCAATGGGGAATGGGCGTCAAAGAGGCGTCGGTTAATGAGGTGCTGGACCTTGGGGGTCTACCGGCCGGCGCCAAAGAACGCTACTCAATTTGTTCTTCAATTTCCTTACACAATGTTCGAAATGATGTATGCCAACGACGAGGAGCCGGCCATTAACAACCCACCATCTATCTGCCATCCCTCCACGTCCTTTGCAAATTATCCCAGACAGGTGTGTGAAAGGGATATAATGACTCAATAACCCCGTCCCCTCCCGATCCTATCTTTGTGTAATCATGCCAAAATACAGTGGAGAGATGCGTCTGAAGGAGCAATCTTCCCCAGACTTTCCGATTTCTATCTGAATCTGAGTCTTGACTGAGTCGATTGGAAACTGGAAAACAAGTTCCACTTCTGTGGGCACGATAAGATGCGGAGGAATAAAGCAAATGAAGTAAATGGCCTTTTGAAGCCAAGAGGCACGGATAGGGGTCCATTCACCTCGGACTCTACGAGATCCCTGATATGACGTGAGGACCGGTGAACATGGATGAAGGCGAAATTGCTGCCATAAAAGGTAGAAATAATTTTGGAACGGTAATCTCAAGCCTGCATCATGAGATGTCTCGAACGTTGGAGACGGTGCCGTCAGTTTCTTGGTCCAGAAAATGAACTGAAAAGGTGCCAAGGGCGAAACTCGAGCCAGACTCGGATCATCGTCACATCCATGCCCTTTGAAATATATCTTCGACGATCCGGATTCGTAACGTGTACAGCACCATTGTGTTTCAATCAGAACCTGAAAAAGGTCAATTAAAATAAATTCACTGTTTCGGATTCGGTTCTCTTCATTCTGCATCACCTCTTAATATCATGGGTGAGTTTCTAATGCTTTCCTGAGCAGTTCAGAAGGGTCAACTATCCACGCAATAAAACAGAATGACATAATTATAGCTTGGTATTATAAAACATGTTCAAGGATTTCTTGACTAGGTGATCATGCAATCATCGACGAAAATGGCAGTCGAGAGAAGACATATAGGCACTTGCACATCGGACCAATCAAGAAATTACGCTATAAAATGGAAATTTTTATTGAGAAATTACAGTATCTTCCGAGATTTATTAACCGAGTTCTCGAGGGAAGAAGATCCCCTCGATATGTCCAGCTGCATCAAAGAGCTTCAACAAGAGCATGAATATAGGAATATGATATTTCTTGAATATGAAAATAAGGTACTTGGAACTTGAAGAAGTTACCGAGATCAACTTGCTGCTGACTTTCTTTCTGACCCCCCCCCCCTCCCCCCTCCCCCAGTACAGGGTATCAATAAATCATGTTGTTAGAATGTTAGCCTGATTTATCGTGAATGGTAGGCGGGGAGAAGAGAGAATCTTGGTGCCTTCCTAACTGATCACGATCGTGAATATGTGAATCCTTTCGGGTTCTTGCATCCACGCCGCGAGGATGAGCTCAGAGATTCGTAAGGCCGTCGTATCCCATGATACTCGTGGAATTAAAGCGATCGACACGGGCAATTCACGCCGGCTCAGTCGTCGCCTAGGATAATCAGGACTGCGATAGTCGCAATGTTTCCGGGGTGATTACGAGGGTATTGATAAGCTGTTTATCGGGGCCGGGCGATCCGATGTTACTGGGGACGTCGGACCCCGTCGTGCTACATCCAGGCTTATCGGTCGACTTGCCACCGGCCACAACGTTATCTTCGGCACCATGCCTCAAGGGCAGACCGGGATCTGAGTGGAACCACGGGTTAAACGATCGAGGCAACGAACATCGAACGTTGGAACGCGCCAACGCTCGGCGGTAAAGAGCTGGAAATGGTGGATGAAGCCAATTAGCGACAACGAGATGTAGTCGACCTTGCTGCAACAAAGAGGAGAGTCACTGGCTCCATCGTCCAATGGCATGTGTGGATCCACTTCTGCAGTAGAGTCGACCGAACCGTGTATACCTTTGCGAGAGTAGGGATGCTCAACGGTCTTTGGCTTGCTGAAAGCGTATTTGAAAGGAAACCGATCGGAAACAGATTGGAGCGAGTCGGGGTTTTGGCTGCCGTTCGGGCTGAATGCCAGCGAGTCAGACAGCGATGCGTTCCTCAGACGGGTGAAAGGGGCTCTTCAAGTCATTCCGAATGGCGATCTCGTTTCGCTCTCGGGGGACTTCGATGCGGGAATCGGGAAAGAGGCAGCCACATGGAGTGGTGCAATCGGTCGGCTTGAACAAGCCACACCGAATGGGAATAGCGTAATGGCAGAAAGTCTATAGACTTCTGTGCTGCAATGGCTTGACCATTATCAAACTTTCTTATCCACAACTGTATCTGCCACAGGGGATAGGACAGTCGGACTGCAACTATGGACCGGCAATCGCTGATAGGTGGATGTGATAGTTTTGGCGGGCTCGTGGGTCTTCGCGACGGATACGAGGGTAAAGCAAGGGGCTGAATCGAATACCGATCGCCACCTAGTGGTCAGCATGCTACAGAACGAAGCGAAGGCGACACGCCCTTCAAAACGGATGAGATGGAAAGCCTTCCGCGATGAATAACCTTGGCATTAAGGAGTTGGCGTAAGGAATTGGCGTAAAGTATCCCTAACTGCCTCTCCAGTATTCCGACATTGAGACGGAATAGGATCTGTTTTGGTTTGATGTCTCGGTCGCAGCAACAAGAGTGTGCGACAAAAAGAGTATTGGGGTGACGCCAGAGGCGGGTCGGGGGGGGGGGGGGACTAGGGAAGCCCCCGCCCCCCTCCCCATTGAATAATTTCTGTATCCGCCACTGGGTGGCGCACAGTGAAGCCCAGGAATAGGGCAGCGTTTCTCAAAAGGACGCAACACCGGGCCGTCTCTTGGCGTCCACGAGGAAACTCAGCTACGAACAAACACCTGGAGTGGGCAAACGCCTGCATAAATGGACTATAGAGAATCGAAAGAACATCGAGACTTCAAACTGTATTTAGTGATTTCTAAAATTTTTATTTTGAATAATTCGAACTGTGCGAGCATCGCCCCATCTTCGGTTTGTCCAAGCCAAAAAATCGACCACATCACCCTACAACATGTATTTCAGCTGGTTATCTGTACCGGTCTGGCATCTACCAAGACTTGACAGAAGTACTGGGCACCCATCGAGATTCAAATTGGCCATCCCAGTCACACGACTAGCGCACGATTGCTAGCTAAACCTAACAATACTTTCCTCTGGCCTGTACCTAAGGACAGGTACTGGTCAGAGGAAGGAAGTACAGCGTGCATGAAATGCCACTGACTATTTTTTTACTTTTTACATAAATCATGAACTATAGAATATATCAGAATTGATTACGGCTAATTATCGATGCTGAATTCTTCGGTAGTAATTTAACACAGATACGGATGAAGAACTGGCTCCCATATTTTCTCAATGGCGTTGTACTCGCAATTGTGTAGTGCGGTATCAATACTATCGTAGTCGTTTAGCTTTTGCTTTGCTCCGATAAGGTGTTCCAAGCGAAAGATGACACCGACAGCCTCGGGGGCACCCGGTCCACCAGCCCTCTCAATAATCACGAGGAGGCTCGTCTAGACAGTGCGGAATGGCTGGCGATGGAAATCCCTCACTTCAACATTGAGTATTCGTTGACAGGAATTCAGACAGAGACAGAAATGCAGATATCAGTTAGGGTTGATCGGAGAGGCGTTCCTCGTCGTCCGTCGTCTTCGATGTCAGAAAAGATATGACTTGTTGGAAAAATGTGCGACTTGGAACGACGACAAAGAGGCAATCGGCGAAACGGAAAACGAAGCGGCAGCAGACCCAGGTCGAAGTGGGGAATAGGAAATGTAGGTAGTGCGATTGTCCTGAGGCCCCGGAAAGATGGCAGCAAAGAGTACTTTTCTTTCTGTCCGAACGGGCAGCAAGAGGTGCTCGGAGAGGAAGATAAATGCAGCGAGCCTTAACGTAGAATTTTCTACAGGAGACGCGCAAGGAGAGGAAGAGGAAGATACGTTACGGCCTAAATTAGGTTGTGAAAAATGCAGGAAAATGAAGCCGATCCAAGCACTCCCCGTTTGTTGCTACAACTTCTTTAGAAATAAATGTCATCGTTTCTTTTCTTTTCAGAACTCCTTAATCAACTTAATCGACTTCTAAGGGTTCTATTACAAAGCACTCCGACCAAGTATTACGAGCTATGCATCGGTAAGGGCGAAAATTCTCTGAACTCTGCCAATGTATCATATATCCCATTTTCATTTTCTTAACACATTCACTGTCGTCCACAGCAAAAGCCATGTGTACATATTTATTATTATTATTAATGCTTTTTTAATACTGAAAGTTGATAAAGTCAAACCTCATTATAATAAAGTCCAAGGGACCAGAACAAAAATTTATAAGGACGTTTTTATCATATCAAGGGATTTACTCACCAACCCAAATGAATTCTCGTACGTAGAATATAGGATACAGTAAATCCCTTGGTATAACATAATAATAAAACCTAACGTAATGAAAATCTCCTTGTAATACATTTTTATTCCGGTCCCTTGGTTTCTAAATATAATGAGGTTTGACTGTATTGATTTTTCCTATTAAAAAAAAATAGGGGCAAGGTTGTGTCAACTCCTTGTTCCTTCCTTTCGCTTGTTCCTTAACGT
Source organism: Darwinula stevensoni (assembly GCA_905338385.1). Lineage (NCBI taxonomy): Eukaryota > Metazoa > Arthropoda > Ostracoda > Podocopida > Darwinulidae > Darwinula > Darwinula stevensoni. The sequence continues at coordinate 20,614 of CAJPEV010000152.1, forward strand.
CTGGACGTCCAGCAGTGAAGGTGTTGAAAGAAGTCACAACTCTTTGGAGGATCATGCCACAGAGACCTAACATCAGGGGTGTCAAACTCGCTTAGGATGGGAGGGTATGGAACCCTTCAGGGGTGGTTGGGAGGCCACACTAGCATATTTGACATCAAATTTTTAATGCAAATAGGCTGAAATTTGCCACACTTTTCGGAAACCAACTGTTGAAGTTGGTTTCACGGGCCGGACAAATTGGACTGGGAGGTCGGATCCGGCCCGCGCGGGTCGCCTGCCTTACACCCACAGAGCCTAGAACCAACTCATGGGTTATTTGAGGGTAGAATTTTACTCTGTCACGTCGCACTTACCATAAATTCTTAATAATCCTAGGAACCGTTCCATCGTAAGCTGCTAATGACAGCAAAATTCACGGGATTGTAATATGGGGCACCTCTGTGGGAAGATTACTGGCTTGGCGTTCAAAAGGGTGGAGGCGAATATTAAGGTAAAACCATCTATGTCCGGAGAGTTACGCACTTCTTCCAGAGAATTCATCAATTGTCCTTCCGAGCCATATGGCTTCCGATAGTGCCTATATAGTGGGTGTCCGAACTTATATGCGGAGAAATTAGGATAGGAAACACCGGAACTGAGGCGGAAATTCGCTCATAGCATGCGCATTCCGTGATGTAGTACTCTACTTTTACCTATTTTCTTGCTGAATAATTGAATACAGAAATCAAGAATACTTCGTGTGAAGCGTTCTATGAGTAAGGTCGTCCGTCTCTTCGCGTTTCCTTGAATTTCGCCTAGATCAAGGCCAATACATTCATTCACTAGGGAACAGGTTATTGGTGATAACTAGGGCTGTACCGATGTATCGGCTAACACCGGTATCGGCCGCCGGTGTTGGACTATCGGCCACATCGGCCATCGGCAGGTTTGGAACCAGCCGGTGCCGATGTTCAAAGAATAACGTGCCGAACGAGGAAAAATAAAAAATACCACATGAACGGGGCTCGGTAACCGATTCTCAACAGCAATATGAAAAAATTCGGGCTATCGCAGTTCATCCATCGCTGTATTGCTGTCATTTTCGATAGTTGAAGTATGGTAGGCTTTATCACCGTCGCGAAGGTCACACCTCCCCCTCCAACTCCTCGAATCAATCACAGGCGACAGATCATGAAAGGTGGATATAGGTCCGCGCTCCGATCGAGGCAAGAAATGGCGGAAACGAGGCAGAAACCTGATCCCGATCGCAGTGAGAAAAGACTGAATCCGCCGACACCCCCACCCCCACCCCAACCCCGCCAGCATCGATGCACAATCGATGTTTCAGGTCGATACATGGGTGTATTCGAAACACCCAGCGTGGAAGCAATAATGAAATTGAACGTGCATTCATAATATGTCTATTTGACTTCAAAAAAATTTTGTCGAATGCTTTTTTGCTGTTTCTCTACATGTCACAATAGGCACCGGCACCGGCACCGGTACCGACCGATAGGTATAAGAAAATAATCGGCCATCGACCCACCGGCAAAATGTGGCCACCGGTACAGCCCTAGTAATAACAGTTTGTTTGAAACAATGTCGACTCTACAAAAAAATTCTACATACTTAATGTAAGCGTCCATTCGGCTGCATGATTCCCGTCGATGTCCCGACCAATGTCCTCACTTTCGCTGCCACCCGCTGGCGGAAACTGCTGACACCGAAGACTTTCGTCACTGCCACCGAGAGCGTATAATATGGCGCCCATCATTTTTTACATCCAAAAATAACAATCTATGAATGAGTTATATCTGCACGTGCTTCGTTCCTTAGTCACTTCTTCAATGAACTCCAAGCTCTTGCATTCGCACAGCGAAGGCCACCAGCTTCGACTGAATATCTCCAGAGAATGTGAAAGGGCGACCCAACCCAATCCGCATCCGGTCCTATGCGGCTTGATCTAAGTTTTTTTTTCCATCATTGGAATGGGTGGCGATGACAGATAACTTCGCTGGCAAAGTGGTTCCATGGTTCGCAAAGCACCATTCATTAGCCCAGGCCCGGACTGGCGGCCTAGGGGCCTCCGCACCCACCCACCCCTCTTCCCGAGAATATCCATGAGAAATATCTAGGGATGGATATTTCTCATGTACATTCTCATGTATATGTATACAAATTATGAGAGCACTAAATACAGTAAAATACGCGCATTTATAAGTCGAGGTGGTACTGAGCAAGTCAATATCAGTGTACAATTTATCTTAAAATAATTTCAAAAGGATTCTCAAATATATACATTTTGATTTCTAAATTCATTTTTAGCCATGTGAAATTTAGTCGCTAAAGGTCAAGGGTGGATTGCATAAAACTGACTTTAGCGCAATGAAGCTTTAACCTTCCATTAGCACCGATAAAGGAGATTTAAAGTTTATTATGCTAAAGTCAGTTTTATGCAATCTACCCCATGAAAGTAAGTGTTCCGTTTTGAATGTTAAATTCTAGAGTGAAAAAAACTATCAATACCAGTCCGCAATTATGCCTAAAGTGAGACGCAAAAGATATTTACCTGCAGTAAAAACTAATAAAATATAATCAAAAGAATGTATTTTATTCACAAATTTCAAAAGGTGATTTTTTCTATTATTAAAAAAATAGATAAAACATTTATTTGCATTTGTCAACCCTTGAAAATACAAATATCAGGTAATCAGGTAAAAAAATATTTACATACAATGCTTTTATTTCAGTACATAACTTGCATTGGCAAGACGATTAATGATCACATTATAACTAAAGTTTTCAAGGAGTTCCTTTTCGACGTAAATCAAGAAGAGGGATTCAATGAGCTATGGCTCTCAGCCTAGTTTTCGCAAGTTCCAGCTTTGAAAATCCACGCTCGCATTGTACTCGAGTACATGACAAGGTCAGAATCGTCTGGTAGGACAGATTGCTATAAGCAGAAACATGCAGCTTAGATTTATATAGGAGTCTATAGCAACAAAGGGCCGATTGCATGAACGATGTTTATTTTAGACATTGACTATCGATAGTAATTGTTTAAACATTGTCTACGAAAACATCGGTTAACCGCTGTCTACTTTCAATTGCGTGAACGATCCCTAAGCCATGTTTTCATAGCCGATGGTTAGACGATGGCTAAACACCCCTCATGGTACATAAATATTACGTTCTGACTCCTCGGTTGTCGCGTAATATCCTTCGGACTCCACAAAAACGAGCGAATGAAGTGAAAAAGGAGAACCTTTCCTCAGACTATTAAGTACATCTCGCAGAGCTTGTAAAGGAGAATCTCACGATAGAGACAGAATGCACCTTCCTTGCACAACAAATAATAATGCCTGGAAACTGGTGA
>CAJPEV010000152.1:24386-175448 GCA_905338385.1 Darwinula stevensoni
CACTGTTCGTGTGCAATGAATCGTGATTTGTTCAAGTACCCATCCCCTGAGTAATTAATTAATATGACTCGAAAGTAAAGAGAGTATCATGAAAGCCTTTCGATTTGCATGTTGTGCTGACCCTTCGATTTTATGTGGCGTCGATTCCTAGAAATGGAATGGCGCAAGCCATTGCCCATTTGCATCGCTCATTACATTCCTAGGAGGAAAAACGGAGTAGTTGTACGAAGATAATTATTCGATATTGTCGGATTTCCAGGAGTGATCGGTGTCATCGACGACTGTCGTACTTGAATAGAATGCTCAGACAACTTTAATCAATCGCAAATGCTTCTATTTCATCGATGTCCAAGCAGTGCGCGATGCGGAAGGGATTATTACTGAATTTGTCATCACGTGACCAGGATCCACACGCAATTCTCGAATACCCTCATTTTGCAATCGTACACAAATTATACTCCTATTTTTCACATTTCCTACTTCTCCGTGTGTCCAAAACGAATCCTCGGCTTTACCTCTGATATATCGAAATACAGAGTAAGGTCAGAGGAGATTTCCAGTTTCCAGGCATGATTATTTGTTGTGCAAGGAAAGCGCATTCTGTCTCTCTCTCTCTATCGTGAGATTTTCCTTTACAAGCTCTGCGAGATGTACATAATAATCTGAGGAAGGGTTCTCCTTTTTCAACTTAATTCGCTCGTTTTTTGTGGAGTCCGAAGTGTATCACGCGACAACCGAGGAGTCAGAACGTGCTATATGTATCATGAAGGGTGTTTAGCCATCGTCTAACCATCGGCTATGAAAACATGGCTTAGGGATCGTTCACGCAATCGAAAGTAGACAGCGGTTAAACGATGTTTTCGTAGACAATGTTTAAACAATGACTATCGATAATCAATGTCTAAAATAAACATCGTTCATGCAATCGGCCCTGAATATCTACTGCATTCTTTAAGGGATAAAACTAGAAGTAGATGCTACCCTTGTATCGGCCGGTGCTGGGACTATTGTGAGAAACAGTAAAGATTCGTTTTACCAATTTTTTATTTATTCAAAAACACTCATTGGGAAGCCACGTGGAATTTTATTAGGGCGGTCACGCTGGGTGTTACGAAAACATCCATGTATCGACCTGGAATATCAATGGTGCATCGATGCACCCTAGGGGTGGGGGGTTGCCGGCGGATTCAGTCTTTTCTCGTCGCGATCGGGCGGAGGTTTAACTTTCGTCGTTTCTCGCCTCAATCGAGGCGCGGGCCTCTATCCGTTCTCCATAATCTCTAGCCTGTAATCGGAGAGTGAGGGGGGTAAGGGGTAGGGGAGGTGTGACCTTCGCGACGGGTAATGAAGCCTACCATGCCTCCAACTATCGAAAATGGCTTTCATACATCGATGGACAGCCCTAATTTTTCCTAATTGCTGTTGAGAATCAGTTACCAAGCTCCATTTACGCGTTTTTTTTTCTTCGATCTGCGCATTCTTCTTTGGACAGGCAGCTTGAAAACCTGCCATTTGCCTATGGCACTGATACCAGTGGCTGCCGATACATCGGTGCAGCTCCCATTTGTGACAGAATAATGGGAAAGCCCGTTTTACAGCGAAGCCTTGGAGATTGTAATCTTGTACCTTGCTGTTACTTGAAGCCTGACCAATGAAACCTTGAAATTAGGTCATATCTACTCCCAAGAGTCATCAGTTGAATCTTCTTTCGGAGCAGAATACCCTAGAAACTCAGCTCATATAGTTGAGAAGTGAATATCCATACTGAAACTAATATGGAAATTACATGTTAAAGGTGCGCCCACCAGTTATCTACATTTGATGGTTGGGGTGCTTTTGCCATATACAGTACAATTGGGTTGCCGGCCATAGTTGATAACAGCTATGGGCCAAGAGACTTTCTTACAGATGGCTCTGTCTGACAGTTGGAAAGCTCTGAATGGCAGAAATCTGGCGATTTCTCATTCTCCTGATAGTCTAAAAATTTAATATCAAAATTCCTATCGCACGTAAAGGACTCTTGTCTCTGGATTCGAGTGGGCTAGAATTGGGGAGTGAATAGTCACATTTTCGATTACCGATGTGTAACTCACGCGAATGCATCCATGCCAGAGCCATCTAAAACGCCCAAGAGAGAATTGGCTTGACGTTGGAACGAGGCATCTGTTTTCATTTTGCAACGCATTTCATGCCATTCCATTGCTTCTGACAGCTTGAATGCCGGCAATAATTAAACCTGCTCCTATGAATACACAGGGGAGGTTTCCCTCTGGGTTGGCCCGGCCTCATACTGATGAAACATTCTCGTGAAGCGTGTTTCAGTGTGTTTCGTGCTTCAACGTGAAAGATAACGGGTTGGACGAGTGGAAGCATGGGTCACTAGTATGTGGCCCCAGGGCATATTGTAAGAAAAAATCAGAGCTGTACTTATGATTAAAAACCCTCTGTAGGAGTCGTTGGTACGGTGCTAAGCACCTCTCCCCCCTTCCCTGGGCGGAGTGCGAAAATTTGGGAAGAAAAATTAAATTTAGCATCATTTTAAAGTCAGGAAAGCAGTGATAATTTGAAAGTTAGGTTACCACGCTAATTTCTGAGTTATTTTTGTTTCAACATGTAACTCTTGCCCAGTATTTGAACTGCACACATCTGTTACAACTGCGCAAAAAAATATTCCCTGTGCGGCGCTCAATGTTTACTATGTATTTCATCCAATAAAGCATGCACAATACATGTATGATGTACGCTTCAGGAAAGTGAATGAAGAAATTCGACTTTTATCGTCGATCTTTGGAATGATTTGACGAGAGGATTTCCTGGGCAGAGGCAGGAAGAAAGCAATGCTGGATGTGGCCGCCTTAAGGGAAACCAAAACAAGTGGCGCACTACTAGAATATGGCGTCTCACATATCTACACGTGACCAAACAGGCTTCTGCTTGACTGTGTACCTCGTACTTCTACGTTGAGATAAAATAATTTTTCCCACTTGACTGATTCAAAATGCAGGTTGAGCTTTTCCTAACGACCACCTCCAAAGAGTAATTTATATAGGCAAATGAGAACTTGTTGGACTCAACTGATGAAACTCTGTGAAAGCAAGGTACAAAGAGGGTTTTTGGGCTCACGGGTAGACCAACATGCACCTTGCCGTAAGGGGGATTATAGTGAACTTTAGGCTTACAGTATTTTTCACTTGACTCCAACAATCATGCATTAGGAACGTCGCATGCACAAGTGGCCAAGTCAAACAAAAAATTGTCTGACTTGAGCGAAAAGCACTAGCATACTAACAGTTTGGACAACACCTACCTCATGCTCAAAGACCGACCTACAAGTTTTAGGCAACCCATGAAAGAACCCATGATTTTCGTAGTTATTAATGTTCTGTACTTCAGTTATTGTGCAGAGCTAGGCCTATGCAGGTATTGGCAATGCTACATTTTCCTTCATGCAATTAGGGGTTCAGCTTCCAAGGTCCCAGGCCCATGAAATGCTTATTTTCACTTGAGTTTGGCACATGTTCACTTCTGTAAGTGAATTGTATTTTCAGTTGGCTCTGACTAGAAGGGCCAAGCTACCTAGTTCCTCTTTCCCACCTTGAACTAAATCTGATGAAGAGTCTGCCATGTTGTTGGTTCCATGAAGTTTTTGGGTATACATTGTGAATATTCATATATCCTGGAAGTAACATATTTGGCATATGTGTAAACTATATTGTGAAATTGTTACCTGTTTAGCCTTGGTATTGGCAACCAGAACTATAGAGTAATGCATTGCAGTGAAGATGCTACCAAACTCAGTAACAAATGATATATTTTTCCTTTTCCTCAAATGTGACAAAAGGCATTTACACATTTATAATTTCATGCTAGACAAGCAACATTACTGTGACTGACAACTTATTCATAATTGTCTTCAAATGTTGATGACAAAAAAAGAATATGTATGCCACCCATTTGTGATTGCTTTGATGAACTTGAGCAACTATAGCATGTTCAACACTTCTCTTAAAACATAGACACATCATTCAATCCTTAGTGTCTTAACCCATTTGTGGGCAGTGGAAAATATACTTCCCAGAAAATGTTTAATCCTCCCTGTGCTCTGGGAAGGCTGTACATAAGGAAAAATTTGTCTGGTTAAAGAGTTAAAATAGCTTCATGCTCTATGAAAGGTAAGATTTGAATGTGGGGGAAGAACATGCTTAGGAGTGGCAAGCTGACCCATCTTATGGGGCACCCATGCTATGAGGCTATCCCCAACCAATTTAGAGATGCACCACTTCTAACACGGTAGCTGCCATAAAAGATGCCAGTTAATTGTATGCTCTTGTATTCACTGGGCCATAAATGGGTGTTGTTAGGTAATGTGTCAAAGATGATATAGCCTTTTATGGAGAAACAGCACAAATATAAAATTCCTTCACAATGCAGGAAAATGTGCAAACTATCAGAAACATTGGTCCATGGCTACTAGTTGATTTGCACCTAGTTTTGTGCATTTTCGATGTGCAGTTTGATGTCTTGTGATTAGCCCCCTGATTTTTATGGTAGTGGTTATTTGTGTTTGACTAAGCAACTGGGGATACAAGTCATCACATTGTCAGTTAGCAATGAGGAATGGCCATATGAATGGCTGGTTATCCAGGAACTTGATTCAGAACTCAAACTGCCATCATTCAACTTCAAGCAATGCATGTCCAGACACATTCCTGGTAGACAAACTACCCAACTAAATTCCTATGGTTATTCATTGTAGATAATAAATTCATAACACAGGTGACTGATAATGAAGTGATTTGTAACTCCAATAGTGTAGTCAGACAAAAGCAACCCTCTATGTGCTAACCCAGTGATGAAAGCCAGTTATCTACAAGAAATTATGCTACGCATTCAAAATATGCAAAACACATTATGTAGAGCAGGAATCTCTAATCAACCCTCAGCTGAAATTTGATCAATAATTATGATTGTTCATCCATGCTATCTCATGCATCCTTAGGAAATTTCCTACTTGTCTCTTTATTGAGAAAAGGTAAATGTCATTTTTAAAAGCAGTGCACTTCCAAATTGGTTCAATGTATATTACACCCTTGACAAAGGGGGCCCTAGAAATACATATTAACCTTGTCTCAGTTAAGAAAAACCTTTTTTTTTTCCCTCCTTCCCCAACCCCCAAGGCAAGGCAAAAGAAAAAAATTTTTTTCTTAACTGAGACAGGGTAATATTAAGTAATATCTAGCATCTTGGTCAAGCACCCTGAGCAAGTAATTTTGGAAATGCAAAAAATCTGACATTTTTGTTTGAGGAGAAACAGATTCTGTTACCAGTCAATTCAGATGAAGTCAGATTAGATGTCTTTTTGTTGAATAGTGTTGACACATTCTTGAATACCCTTGAAGAACACCTCTTGATTTTCCATCTACTGAAACAAATTTCAGAAACAGATTTCAGCTGTCACTTCACTTGCATCAAAATGTGATACTGTTGAGATTGTGTGGCCATATTACATTGCTTCTGAGACTGTCTTGGTTGTGGAATTTTGTCTGCAGATGACAGATGCACGAGCCAAGGTTCTTGAACTAATCCAATCCAAGGATAAGATTGATCGACTCATTGAGGAACAGGGAAGGATTCTGGAGATGGTAATTCCTATTTTGCATATTTTTCAAATACTGGCAGAGGCATGAAAATGTACTACTCTTCAAAATTCTTTAGTTTTCCCAATATTATTTCCCTATTACTTCTATCAGTGTTCTGAACCCTTAAGACTTTTCATTTGGTTAACTCCTTTACCATATGCATGATTTTAAGAAGCAACCCTAATTTTATTTTTGTGCTTGCACTGCAACACTATGCCGTTTATGTGGCAATGACAATTTGATGACAATGGCACTAGGAATTATACCTTTTTTTTAAGGCTTTTTCCCCCTCTGTGCTTCAGAATCCTCTGACTCAAAATTTGCAGCTAGGATTTTACATCCCTGAATAATTGTTTTGAAAAACAATGATTTCTTCTACAATAGTGAAATTTCTTGAGCTCAAGATAATGAAGCTACCACCTCCTCTCTAAAGAAGTAGTTTCTTGCAGCTCATGAATCAATCTGTTGATGATAAGCTTACATTTCTTCCATTATTTACCAAGAAATGCATAAAAGTTTCATGCCCCATCCCATTCATTTTAAATGATAGCAGGCTATGCTATCACTATGCTATCTTCTGCAGGGAGTACCATATTTGTGGACAGACTGAGGAGCAATGTCCCAAAATTGGTGCACACTGCATGCAAAATTCACATTCCCACTAAAACTTGACCTCATGCAAAAGCAATTTCAAATTGCTTTTGTAAAAATACAAATGGTGGTAAAATGGCCAGAGAAAGCAGACAAGAATTTTGGATGCTCACAGGCATATATGATGTCTCATATATGCTTAAGGATTTCAAAGGATTAATTTTTTTATGCTTCTCCCACATATTGCTTCATTCTGGATAAAACAATCCGAGCATATCTAGAAAATGACTATATTTTCTAGGAGAACAATGTGGGAATGAATACACCATTGGTTGATGAGGAAGGGTACCCTCGATCTGACGTTGACGTTCCTCGAGTTCGTGCTGCACGGCATCAGATCATTTGTGAGATTATCCAGCCAAGCATGCTTTCAGAAAATTCTGACATAACTAGTTGATATCTAAGTTACATATTTTATGGAGTTTGGAGTCATACCTAACACTGATGCAGATGTGGGCTGAGGCAAGCTTTGATGAACTAGCATCAGTTTACATTCTCTAGATTTATAAGCTTTTGAGCCATGGAAACTTCTTGATCCCTGCTCATATCCACCACAGGCCTTCAGAATGATCGTAAAGCACTTTTGAAGGAGATTGAAGATGGGTTATTGGCTATTCATGATGTTGAGAGGACTACATCAGTAGAAGTTCCACCACAGTCATCATCAGCAGGAGCTAATGGATACCATCATATAGAAGATGGACTTTCCCATGGTCAACACAAGACCCCATTCATCCGTATTTCAGACGTCAGCCCTGGTTCTCCAGCTGCTCTTGCTGTATGTACTAACTTTCTCTCCTTGCCTACCCCTCAAAAATATATATTTATTCAAAATAAAAGTATGTTTATACAAATACAACCCTCTATTGTCATGCATAAATATGAAAGAATTGCAAGTATCTATCATTTCTTTTCCAGGGTTTCGAAAATGGTGACCTCATCACCCAGTTTGGATCCATCACATCAGAAAATTATAAGAAACTGAATGATATAGCTGAAGCAGTTTCCCACTCACAGAATCACCCACTGAACATCCAAGCAAAGCGAGAGGATCAATTTGTGAAGTTAATCCTCACTCCGCAAACATGGTCTGGTCGAGGACTGCTTGGATGTAAGGTGAATCCATTAAAGTGATGAAACCTCAACCACTTGTTTCCCAATATTGCTGCCTCTCATCATCTTCACAAATGCCCTTCCTGCATTCTCCAATCCCATCTCCTTTGTTACTTTCACCTGAAATCAGACATTAATGATACACCATCTTCATTTCATTGAGGAGTGAATCTGATACAACTTATGGCATAGGGCAAAGTTGTTTGTGAAGTCTGTTTCACATGTCAGAGATGGTTATTTTTCAAAGTGACATTATTTAGGTCCTATCAGTGAGAAATGCCTCAAAAGATATGGATGAATTTCACCAAGCTATATTCTGCTTCCTGTGACATACTCAAATGGAAATTGCACACAAGCACAGCCACAAGGAAGATACTCCCTCAGAGCATTCAGTTATTGTACAGACTGTAAATTATATTGCTCCATCATCATCTGATGGAAACTGATCCTTGCAGAAGTCTATGAATTCACTACATCCATACATTCTGTTTGGTGTTGTACTCAAATTGGCAATGCAAAATAATCCTCATGGAAACCATCTTTAAGCTGCAGAATGTGCTGAGAAGCATTATGGATGAATGTGATTACTTACATATGTTATAGTTAGTTTAATTACTCAATAGGGCCCATTGGATAAACAGCATAACTACTCAAGGCTTTAGACCAGTACTGAATAGGGTGTTTTCCTACAGGTGGCTTGGCTGGCTTAGTCCTGAAGTAATGTTACTCTGTTTAATGAATAAACCCATTCTTGCAACTTGAGGGTGTACATCCTAATGGATGCATCACATTAAGCTGCAAGGATGTCTCATATGCTGATGAGAAGCAAGGCTAGTTCTACATATTGATGTTTTCTGTGACTGCATTGCTTGGAGAGGGATTGCTCTGGTTTGAAAGTATCTTTCTTCCTTCATCAATGTTCTCAAGAGATATTCCATTTCAAAAAAACATCATTTGGTGATAAAACATTAGTGATAAATATGCTTCAAAAATGAATGCTACTCCAATGAACACAAGCAAACACACCTTGATTTTATCTTCCATAACAAGCTGAGTAAGCTCATGGATAGCTTGGGGAAACTTTTCAATGTAGTTGAGGACAAGGAAGCGATCTCTCTTAATATTTCTCTCAACCAAGATTGCCTGAGTGTCTTCTGAAATTGGAGGAGGATATGGAACATCTTGGTTGTATGTTGAAATCTGGCCACATAGAACAATTCGCCCTCCAGGATTCATCTACAGATATCACAGGACAAGGAGTTCATTTTTGAGTGAGCCTCTGGCATCCATAAACCCTGACTGAAAACAGCTAGAATACAAGAAAGAATGAATTATACCTGCCTGATGATGAGGTCACTGATCGTCCCACCAACATTGTCAAAGTAAACATCCACACCCTCAGGACATAGTTCTTGAATTCGAGCTAAGATGTTCTCAGTCTTGTAATTGATGGCACCATGCAGCCCGAGCTCCTTCACAAGTATTTCACACTTTGGATCACTTCCTGTAAGGCCAATCACCCTCCTTGCTCCATCAAGCCTGAAGGTAATGAAGCCATACACACTGTGAGATAGAAACATGAAGGAGAGCAAAAAGCGAGGCATAAGATGTTTCAAACTTAGCAATTTGAGCAGCAAGAGATCCTGTTGCTCCTGCAGCACTGCTTACAACAACATTTTCAGTTCCATTAGGAGAAATTTGTCCCATTACCCTGACTCCAAGCAAAGCAGTGAGACCAACAAGTCCAATGCAAGAGAGAGGGAGATGGATAGCCTTCTTAATCACATTATCATCAACCTGCAGGATGGGGAATAGGATTCTACATGGTCATCCAGCCTTTCACTGGTAAGCTACCATGTCTCAATAAATAAAATATGGTAGGTAGGGACCATACATGGGTGAGATTTGACTCTTCCATGAGAAAGAAGAGTTCCCAAGGCCATTTGAGTCCAATGTTTGTGACAATATTGCCTTTCTTGAAATGGTTACTTTGGGATTCACATACAACTCCAAGCCCTCCGAGTCCCTGGATTGCCTCCCCTATTTTCCAGGGGCTGATATAGTCCACTCCAGTATCTTCATTCATCTGACACCTCTGAGGGTGAACACAGTCATTCACAAATGAAATATGAGCGTTAACATGAGAATTTGCTGAACACATGAAATGTGAAAGTTACCTGAGCAGGATCAATAGAGAGGAGCAATGTTCTTACAAGAATGTTTCCTGGGGTAACTACCCCTGGATATTCTGACTCTCTGTAGCCAAAGTGTTCTTCCTCAGGCTCTCCATTCTCACCTGTTGTTAATATTTAGTAAACTCAGAATGAATGGAAACTATTTTAATGCATTTGTTCTGGGTAGCATTTCCACAAGCACCTTACAGCAGTACAATAGGGTAAATTTAGCCAAAAATCTATTATGCATACATGAAAGTACTTAGAGTGGCTACAATTAGGGCTGTGCAGATTATACCATATTCTTTTCAATATCAATTGCTTCCATACACATACATTGCTTGTTACAGAAGTAAAAGCTGCAGGATTGATGAAGGAAAACAACACATGAAAGTTTTCATCACCATATCCCACTGCCTCAAATTCATAGGGCAAGATTGGCCAGGCTTCATGAAGGAAAGCCTCAAGGAGGAAGATTTTGTACAAGTAGCATCACTCTGTGATTTCCCCTAACATATCTCCTGTTCCAGGCCTTTTTCCTCAGAAAATGGAGACCCTTCAAAAGAAACTCGAGGCAGCAAGCAAAGGGCATCAATGTTCCTTGTGCTGCAAATGGAGTCTATACCAATGAGCAATTCTGATCTGTACCTATGGCTTTCTTCCAATTGTGTTTCTGAATCTGACGTAACGGATTGGTGACATGAATCCCAATAACCCATTGGCATACAAACATGGCAATTCACTGGGCTGATGTTTACCCCCTCAAGCGTGACTTTTTTATTGTAGGCAGCAGCACCTCCGGCGCAAGAACGGCATATGACGTAGCACACGCTTGAAGGGTTACATTAACATTACAAGTCGAATTGTTAATTCGCAGACGTTTAACACGGACCTCCCTTTAGTACGTACAAAAGTTTGTGACCCAGCTTTCCCTTCATTACTTTAAATGACAGTTCCAGTTTGTACGGACCTTCAGTTAATACGTACAACTTGAGACGGTTCCACGTTCAAATTTGGCCCCGTTAGTACGTACTTCAGGTATCACAGCAAATGTACGGTATTCTCAGCGTCAGTCACATTCTGTCCTCCCCAATTGTGGCGCCTATGTCTGGCCTTAAGAGAGATCACCAAGCAAAGCAAAGGAGCCGCGAGACGCGCATCTGCAGACGATGCGCAAGTGGCATTGTTGATGTTTATTTGGTTATCTCATTGAAGGCCGAGGCTCGGCCCAACGGTCGCTTTAGTGAGGCTGCTGTATACGAGATTTCAGTCAGAGCGTTTGAGTGGATGGGTAATGTAGTCTCGCACACTCGTTCTCACAACCGGCACGGTTGTGAGAACGAACCGGCACGGTTGTGAGAACGAGTACCTGTTGAATGTAACGAAGTTCTAGCGGTGAATACCTTGTAGGAAAGTAATATTACTGCCGTAACCGTAAGGTTTCGCCTACACGATCTTTGTCGGAGTTGTACAGGTTGAGGGTTTACTGCGCCCGTAAGACACAACCGGTACAGCTGAAAATGGCTAGCTCGAAATCCCTTTAACCTGGTGCTGGGACCAGGAAGAGAGACCTTTCACTTGAAAAAATGGAAATCATTACGAGAGTGGAGAATGAGGAAAAACAAGTGGACGTAGCGCGGGACTGGTGAAGAAATACAATTTAATCGAACCTTTGCTTAGTAAGTACTTCTGATGTGAGTAATACTTTAGTTGGAATATTCAAGTACTTACTAACGAGAGTCGACCTGTATTTCATTGACAACAAACAAAAGAAGGGTCTAAATTAAGTAAAAACCAGAAATATAAAAGCGTGCTGTAAAATAGAATGAGTGGTGTGATGGTAAAAGTGTACATTTTTAACCCTTTAATTACCAACAGATTTCGCATCTGTTGAGTACCCTCTGAGTAAGTAAATAACTCACTCTTTATTGTCTACCAAATTTCATCAGTCGGCAACCTACAATCAGATTGACAACTTAAAAAACAAAGCTATTATTTTTTATTTGTTGCCCACCCTGTATATGGGAAAGGTTATTCATTTTGTTTTATGCCCGTTCGCAGTTTCTTACAGATGATTCGACGCCTCTTTTTCTGTTACAGCGTTACAGTCAAAGTGCCATATATTTCGACCCATTAATGCTAGGTGGATGAAACTTTTAACACGTTTTTCAATGTATTGTATAGTGTGGACCTCGAGACGGTGACCGGAGGATATAAGGGGGAGAAGTCACTTCCTCCCCTCCACCTCCCATCTCAGAGAGACATCCCCCCTAGCCTGAACGGTGAAAAAAATCTTAGACGGCCAGAGATTGAGGATTCATTCTGTCTTTCTCGTTATCTGTGTATATACGTATGGATGTGATACGTCTTTCTATCTTACCACCCGGGTGAACCCCTTCGTAGGTCTGTTTGTCACTTATTCTGAAATATACTCTTGTTCCTGTTGTTAAACCATTTCATATTTCACTACGGATCTCACCGGTACTATAATAATAGGAGTCAGATCATAATTAACAACACCCATGTAAGGACACGTCAGGAACGCCCACAATAGATTTTGCCCGAAGGAAATCTTGTTTTTAAATAAATAATGATAATACAAATTTCAAATGAAATGTTTCGAACTGATTTTAAGAGCAAAATACTAAATTGCATACAAAAAATGTTGGCATTAAATCACAATGTAAAAAATTTTGAATTTCATCATCCTCTTGCCTTAAAGATCACAATTGGCCATCGTCCAGACTTCCGTTTGGCGGTGTAGGTCCTGGACATCAGGTCCATGGTCTACGCCTGACTTGGTCGAATTGCAATTCAGGACCATCAATGGTTTCTTGCCTTCTGTTTCACAAATCTCGGCCTGAAAATGCACTGTACTGAGAAGTACCACGACCTTCCCTTTGGCCGATAGGAAACCAGTGTCGTTCATCTTGGAAGGTGTAAGGGGATGAGTATTTCTCTCTTCCTTTTACTACTGCCAACTCGGAAGCTCACTTCGATTCTTCCAATTCGTTCCAAGAAGGCTGATGTTGACAGCTTTCAATCGTCGTCTATGAAAGACTGGTGAAGAAATTGTCGCATGTGATATTTTGTCCCCATCTTTCCAGCCTTTGCACCATATCCATGACGGCCCGCTCCCTGATTCTGCTTTCTTGACTTACACTTCAATGTGACCAGTATAAATTTGCATGTAATAGACATATAAAGTCTTACTGTCACAAAGAGCCCATATTTTGGTTCCATACTCACGGAGCTTTGAAGGACTGTATTGCTTGAAGGGGCAGTGACCATGGAAAGTAGCCAGCTGTTTGTTGACGGTCACGTTTTTCATGCGGGATATAACAGTTTTGCAGCGTCAACACCCATGTTTCAAATACATTTCTGATTAGCTGAAATGTGTCCGTTGTTGTATGTCGACGTTTACTTCAGTGTCGTCAAACCAAAGGACACAGGCAATTTGTTGGAATCTCCTTCTTGCCATTGACTTAGCAAAGATTTTGCTTGTCCTGATTCCACAGCTTCGTGGAATCAGGTTCACACCAAGGCTCACAATGAAGCGATCGTCTCAATGTGAGCCTTGCTGACGTCAGCGATAATGTGTTGGCAGATGAAGCAATCAAGTTTAGCTTCATCTATGTCCTTCCATTCGTTTCGTAAACGAGTCAGCCCTCCTTGTTTGACCAGGACAGGATTAGACGAAGGATCGAGTCCTTCATGAAAAATCTGAAGGGTGATTAAACCAAATCCACTTCTCGATAAGTGTACCGAGTTGGATCAGGCTGACCACACATCACACATTGCGACGGCTTCCGACCTTGTACTATTCTACTTGGGATCGAGTGACAAGTCTCCTGATGGTTCCTTGACAATTAGATTTGATGATCAGTCTGATCAGCGCTAGGTTCTTCCGGGCAATTGTCATCATCGCTTCCTTGTGAACTCTTCCAGTTTGATGACGTCGACTTCTCCATCATCAGTTGATGGCTCATCATCACTGTCAGAATATTCGTCTGAAAGGAGGTCCTCTCAAAGAATGTTCACAATCTTTCTGGCAGGTCTTCCAGTCATCATGTGAAAAGAAACTTGTCCGGGAGGCAAATGTAACTTACGCAGCCCAGAATAATGAAAAAAGTGTGAACACAAACATTATTTTGCAATGAGGAACACTTTACCAGCAGCTGACTCATATGACACAAACTATCATCTGCAACAATGACCAAAGAATATATACCCCAATGGAACAATCTAGATCGGAAAACGCAAAAAATATCCTAGGAGATTCTAGTCTGGGACTGTCTTATACCGGCAAGTTCCAGATTCAGCTCTCAAAATAAGCAAAACATCAAGATTACATGTGAATTTATTTCAACTAGTTATAATGAGTTCTAATTGTGAACCTGACCTAGCAGCTGTACAGAAAACAACTGAATTCTACCCCTTTTCATGCTGGGGTTGCCAGTGACTCCTATAGCACTCAATGCTAGTCATGTATTTTTCTTGGGTATGGCATCAGAACTAGACCGTTTCCAATTATGCATATATACTAGCAGTTGAAAGTAACACAGTCAAGCAATATGAGACATCCCATCTGTTTCAGAGAGAAGATATAGTTTTAATGTTGTTTGGGGTCACTATGGTACTTAATATGGGTTAATCATAATATGGGATCAGCAGCTGAGTGTGTCAATGGTGTTTCAATGTGAAAAAACGTCATATTAAACTGCAATACAATGGGTTAAAATCTGTATTGCACAGCTCTAACTATAACACCAGAAACAATGAAAGAACTTAGGTTTCCAGGTGAGGTTCAAATGAATAACAGAACAAGCAGAAATAAGTGATGTTATTGTATTGAAAAAAAAAAGATTGGAAATTAACAAATAATTATGAAGGAATCCACCAAATTAATGAAAACCATGAATGTGAAGTCAAGCAAGCATACTCTTGCCTCAAATGACTATACCTGGTCTGGAACGAAAGAAAGCTTGAAAATTCTTGACTTCCTTCTGGGATGACATATTCTGTTTTGCAGGAAGCCTGAACACAAAGAATCAGAGTGTGGTCATATTCGAGTGTCAGAAAGACAAGATCACCCTCAATAAAGGTATACATCCTCACATAAATTCAGCAACAGGTACAAGGCACACCTTTCCTTGAAGAATCTTGCCCACTTCTTTTCCTATTTGTCTTATCATTCTTTCATGCTCATGAGACAAGAAAATTCATTTGAATTTGAAAACTCTTTTTTTTTTTTAAATTCATTTTCACTTAAAACTGTTGTGACTGAGCTGCCTAGAAAACTTCTGGCCCTATCTGATACTCATTCCAAATACTGTCAAGTATTCCCTTTCTTCATGTGTCACCCAGAATGTTTGCAATCAGAGAAAATTACCATGGAATACCCAATCCTGCTTCTTTCTTTGAAAGGCAGCTGCTATAAATTTGTTTGCTTTAAGAAACTTGAGAAATGAGTTTCCTAATAACAGATTTCTCAATGGAAGTATTTTCAATGTGCATCCTATAAAGTGATTGCAGAAGTGAGGTACAAGGTCATCCTGGCTCAGCATACAGATTCTGCTAGCCTCCTGCCATAGGTTGGGAATACTTATTTTACTTTCCTATAAATGGAGAAGCTTATGATTCCTGAATGAGCTTGAAGCTAATCTTAAGCTGAGTTTTGAATTTTTTAACCCTCAATCCCTCACTCACTCACATGTTCTGCTCATACCACACAATGATGGATGAAAAAAAGAATGCTTTATTGAAGAAGAGTCATCAAAACAATACATAATCATTGCGGAAAAATTGCATACACCTCTTACAACCTATTTTTCTCCATTTCCCTCCATGAGGTTGCAATAGCCACAGAATTGTATTGCTGCCATTTCTCCATATATTTCAATGGTCTTTCAACATCTATTTTCCAAATATTTACTAATGAAAAAAAATTCATTGGAGTGGATACATTATTCAATCACTCAGGCAAGAGACACAGGCAAGAAATGGATGGCACCCAAAAACACTAAAAATATTGATATCTTTTTAGATCCTGATCTGAATCTGTCATTATACTCCTGGAATGACAAAACACAATCAAAATGAGAGTCCATCATCACTCATAAGGAATAATGCTCCTTGCATGCTATGGAAAGAAAGCACATGTCATCTCTCCCTGTCATTCATAGCATCCCTGTGATAGCTCTTCAAGTTATGATCAAATTAGGATAATGGGCATGCAAGTAGATATCAAGTAGCTGTAAGTACATTACCAGAGCAAATGATGAAGGAAATAATGAAGTGCTCAATGTGGCCAACTTTCATGCATGGAAAAATTGTAGTGTGGCTTGCATGAGGAATACAGTAAGTGAGATTCCATGACAATTTCATTATCAATGCATTGGGGAATGGGGATGGACTCAGCTTCAAGAGAGTTCACACTCCAACTACACAAATCCAAGGTATCACTGCTAGTAGATAAGCTGGAAGGCTCAAAATTTTCAACTAAATAAATTGTGCAAGCTGCATCTTGATGCAAAGCTTTACTTCATTCCATTCATGAACATTTAATTGTATTCATGTATAGGGTGTTTAAAAAGTAACAATCTAATTTTGAACTTGAATACCTTAAAAACAGTAGTAGTAAAAGGTTAGTTGATTTTTTTAAGATGGTTTTATTCATCTCTTCTGCCATTTTCAAGCCATTCAAGCTTGAATGTAAGTAGTTATTCTTCAAACACCCTGCAGTTGAACTGAAAGAATATTTCCATGGGAAACAAGCTCAATCCATGAGTCATCTTTTCTTTGTGCAAACCACAGCAAACCAGGAAGAATAATGAACCAGATAATGAGCATTTGAGAAGAGGATACAAACTGGAATATCAAAAGAGTCTACAGACAAGTTGGGATTGACAAGAAAGCTATCAATTTTGGTATGGTTGACAAAGTCTCCATCATCACCTTCAACCAAACACCTGGTAAGAAATTATGAAATGCAATGATGCTTAACAAAGATGTCCATTTTGAGCTGTCTGGGACAGAAACATCCTGAAATCACAGAAAAGAAGAATATGTAGAAATATCAAATACTGAGCAATTGGACATTAGTGAACTGAGGTCTCATATAGGGTCTCACATTCACTAAGCACCCTCAGAATAGGGTCGATATTGTATGGAAACATGTTTTTGGCCTTAAGTCTTGTGATGCAAAGTTTGAGACGCACCAGGACGCTCATTGTAGCATCCAAGTTCCTTCCTGCAGTCACTATGAACCCATCCCAGGTCTTTCGCAAATGCTTAAGATATTTTTGAAGGTACAGGAGGAAGTAAGTCTCATTGGAGAGCAGGAAATCCAATAAGACCTCTGCATCATGTGAGAGTGAGGTCAAGAAGCAGCAGAAGGTGTTATGGGGATTAGTCACTGACAGAATGCTCTCAGTATCCAAATGATTGGCAGTCTTTTTCACACAAAGATGAATGTCAAGAAGACAAACAAGGGCTTCAATGAGAATGTCATCCTGCTCATTCAGAACAGTGACCACCCATTCAGCCACTGGTGCCTGAGGCAAAAGGGGCACAGATGCTTTCACCCATGCATCAAGGCCATGAAGAACACCCTTAGCCAAATGTAGGAGTGAGCCCATACTATCTTCATCCCCAGAAGCTGCTGCTTCTTCAGCCATAAGTTCCTCCATGATTCTCATAGCAGATGATGTTGATGGACCAAATGTGATGTGAGGTCCATGTCGTTCAGCACGAAATGCAATAGCAAGAGCTTTCAGGAGCAGAAGCACCATTTTAGACAGTAAGACTGTTGCTCTGCTTTCATGCTCTTCATTATCTGCCCCAAAACCTTTGAAGTCTTGAGAAACAGGACATTTGCTGAGAATACCAGGTGATTCTACTGAAGCAGCAGACTTCAAGAGGGCCCAGGCAACTGAGACAGTATCAGTTGGAATCTTGTCCTGTAGTGCTAGGGTGCTCCCATAGCATAGGGCTTCATTATACACATCCATGGCTCCACGCCACAAGAGGACCTCATCAAATGTCTCAGATACATAAGGATCCAGGAGCATAGGGAGAAGCCTCGGTAAGGATCCTCGAGCAGCAAACACTTGAGTGAGATGGATGGATAAATTTGAGCGAATTGACACAAGAGATGTCCACAATGGGAGCAATGGAAGCAAATGATGCCTCTGACACAAGCGAGGCCAATGCTGTGCAAGCACTTCCAGTAGTCTCTCTTTCACTGCTTTAATTCTCATCTCATCCTTGTTGTCTTCAACAGAAAGAATGCTACATTCTGAGTGTACAGAAAATTCTTCCTCCCTCAGTTCATCTTCCCCATCTTCCTTGGCATCAAATATTTGCTTGAAGATGTCTAATACAATCTGTGCTCCTTCTTCATTTGCCTCAACAACTCGTAGCATTCTTTCTGTTATACTTTCAAGACGCACCCCCGCAAGTAATAATAGTTGCAGAAGTACCTTTCCTGCAACATATGCTTTGTATCTATCAACACTTCTGATGCAACAGATGACAAAGGTTTCCACTTCCTCATTGTCTAACATCACATCTGTAGTTTCAGCCAGGCGAGAGCAGAGATAGCCTTGGGAACACTGTGCAGCAGTGATACGAAGAATGGCCTCCATTGTGCTCATGTACATGGCTGTCACTTGACCATGATCATCAGTTGGTGGGAGGTGATGAACCTCTGGAAAGGGTGGCATATCACAGAGACACTTTTTGGAGAAAAGTTCCCTCTGGATAGAGGCAAGCAGATCTAGATGCACCCCTGAATATGTATCTGTACTGCTTACTAAACCACTACCACTAACTCTCTTACGCTTCTTCTTCTTTGGGGGCTCAGACTGGGAGTGAGATTCTTCCCCTTTCCAGGAGGGAGAAGTACTTGCACTCATCTCACCCACACTCTCTCAAGCTCTCTTCATTGACAATCCATCTATTGAAAGAATAAGCCATCCTTCATATACATCAAATCCCAAAGATTTAATTTCTAGCTGATAAATAAAAGTTGACAAGATATCATCCTTGGGTCCACCAAGGTAAGCAAGTGAAACCAAGCTTCACTGCTTTTCTTGCAATAATGTTGAAAATAATCAGACAGGAGGCAAGTAGAGAAGAAGACACATGCTTCAATAAGAGCTCTGGCTTTATTACTTTCTGCATATGCTGATAACAGACTCTGGGCAGCTACAATATAGAAATATAATGTGGACCAGGAATAGAAAATGCAACAACATCAAAGCTCACAGTATTAGCCAATTTGCTATAATTCAAAAAATATCAAAGGATTCTGGCATAAAACATTCAAAGCAGCATCATGGACATGGAATGAAGAAATTGGACTCCTCACTCCCTCTCTTTCTCTCTGAAGTCATGACTCATTTTGAGCATGTCAGAGTGCTCACGAGATCTCCTTTATACTGACCAATGTGGCTGACAGCAAAGCTATGTGTGCCTGCAGAAAGTAGCAGTGATACACAAGAAACCTATATTTGCTTCTTGGAACACTGAATACTCCTGTTCCACTTAACTATGCACTGAATTCAAAGAAAAAACATTGAATTTGAGTGCATAGTCAAGCGGAACAGGAGTAATTGTAAAGAAAGATGTTTCACCTTGGCATGCTTGACCTCAAGCTCAGCTAGTTCAATGAGATGGCGCTTGAAGGCTGCAACTCTGCGAGTCTTGAATTCTTGCAATTCTACTTACAAGGGAACAACCGTGTCAAGTTTATAGAACTTTAAAATTCAAACCATTCTAAAAAGGAAGCTCAATCTACTCACCTTCTTGAGCCTTAGATGAGATCTTTTCAAATTTCTCACAGGCTTCATGCTGACTTAATTCTGCCTGGGATGCAAAAGTGAATTTCTTCATTAGAAAGGGATGAGAGTAAGGGTAACATGCAAATGATGGGTACACTTCTGAATGAACAATCTATGAATCATTTATGTTAAGGCCTTTTCAGCTTACCTCTGCAATTTCAACATCCTTAAATACAGAGAGCATGGGAAGATAAGAAAGAAATTAACGCTCCACTCACAAAAATGTAAGACTGAGTCAGTACTGATTGCCACATAGATAAGAGATTCACTCACAGCATGAACTTCTCGATTACGTGCCCTTGCCTTGTCCAAGGTCTTGTTAGCTGACTCATAATTGGCAAGACAACGGAGTCGTCTATACAAAAGATCTTTGGCAGCACTGGATTCTCGTTGATAATATCGTAAGAGATCAACCAACTTCAGATCCTCATCTGATGCAACACGTCCTTCAATTTTCTACAAAAGGCAAAAATAGAGATGTCTCTCACACACTCTTTGATCAACACCATGGTATTTCCAGTTAAACACTCACCCGTGCTTTTTCCAAATGATCAGCTGTGATATTGAATGAACTCTGAAGTGAAGTGGGATCTATTGTAGCCAACTGATTAAACCCCCCTGAAATTTTGATGAATGTGTCTGCAACAACTGGTTGTGCAAAAAAAACATGACTCAATGGGACTCAAAAACCAATAACTCCCTGTCTAATTACAGTTGCAAGGAATAAACAAACTCACGTTTGTGGGTAAGTGCCATTCGATCACTCTTACTTGCTGCATCTTTTACATGTGCATAATATTCCAGGAGAAACGTATTTTGGCGTTCAAAGAAATCATCTATGTCCTTCTGAGTTGTTGCAAGGATTTTTTCATCAGTACTCTTTGAGAAACTCCGGATGAGCGTTTCCAGCCGTTCTTTTTTATTTTTCGTCCTCACTGACAGCTAAAAGAATAAACTGGGTCCATGTGTATCACAACAAAAAACACCAACATGTTTTCAGCTCAATGGTTAGACAACAAACTCACATCATTTTCATATTCCAAAAAGACCTTGAAGTTAGGATCTGCCTTGAAAACTGGATGAGAAGCCAGTCTGCAGAGAAAAACCTCATGCATGGCAACTGTCTTCTTGAAAGTGGCAAGGTATTCCCTGGAAAAAAGAAAAGAAGCAAGAATGATGTTAATTATTTACAGTATAATAATATACCATAATAGGCATGACCATAAATGTGAATAATATCCCAATTTTTTTCTGAAATTCTCAACTGCTGCATGAAATTCACTCACGCTTCAAGTTCAGCTTTCATTTTCTTGAATTCATCTTCTGTCATAGTTCCTTCACCTTCTCCAAGACGTTGAAGTTTCTCTCGCGAGGCATCAAAATCAGGTCGGGGTGGTGCAGGAGGAATCTTTTTGAACAGGAAGGAAATATAACTGCACAAGTCTGGCACCCATGTTTCAATTCTCCAAGCAGGTCATAGCAGTCTCTCACAGAAGAAAGGTCAGTTCTTAGGTTAATATGCATATTTTCACATTTGAGTGAGGTGATGATATTAGTATCCAGGAACTGATAATAACTATCAGACCACTTACAATGAAGCCTTCATACTTTTCGTTCTCCTCAATACGATCATGCAGCCAAATGAATTCCTCATGAAGACGCACTACAGAGAACTCAGGTTTGGCAAAGTCAGGCAATGTGGTCTGAAAAAAATAAGAATATCAAAATTACATACAAGTCTACTGAGGTAATTATGTAATATATCCTGCCCAGCCAAAAGTAGCCTATGGCATGCAAGAGCTTGTCTCTTATACACTAGGTGGTGGCATGGTATCAGAATAAGTACAGATTATCCCTATGAAGTATGCAGTATTAATCAATCTGCTGTAACATGTCAAGGACTCATGAAATGAGTGGGTTTAGGAGTGGATCACCATTGGCTTACCACATCAGTGGGAAGTCAATCAATGAAGTTGCCACAATAACTGGTCATTCGAAGTAAACTTTGTACAAAACCATAAAGAGATATAAAGAGGAAGGTGTCACAATATCAAAACTGTGCTTGGGAAGACTGCTCAGGCTATCAGACCATGACAAACAAGTTCCATTGAGAGCTGTGAAGACAAACTGTAAAACGCTCCATGAGATCCATGCCAACTTTACTGCTTCTCTTCCAGCCTAATAGAAGAACCCACCATCTGAAAGGAATCTTCAGTATGCACTACATGAATGCAGGTACATAGGGAGGGTGGGTTTGCATTAACTGCACATCACCCCAACCAAGCAGTGTCATTGGTATAGGCATGGTATAGGGAGTGACAGCATTGGAAGGCAAACCAGTCATCTCCAATACTCTGGAATGGTAAGGATGCTTACCCCTTTTTCAAAGCAATGGCCATGTATGGATTTGGAAGGATCCACAAGAAGAGAATGATGTCAGTGTATTGTACCTACACTGAAGGATAACAGTGGTGGTGTAATAGTATGGGCTGCTTTCTGCAGTTGTTATTGGTAAAGTAAAAAATTGTCTAGCTCAAGTGAAAAATACTGTAGAACACCTAATTTGAAAGTATGTTGTCCCCCAGCCATCTACTTTTCATCAACTACAAGTGATGATGATGGAAAGAATGGGGGAGGATCCCACCAAAATGAGCATCAGGAACTAGTGGACAGCATGCCTCAAAATATCACAGCAGTTGTTCATGCATATGGAAGGCACATAGGCTGTACTAGGCCAGTTAATACTATGATTCTAAATTCTGTATGGCATCCAGATACTTTTTGGTAGGGCAGAGAATATGAGATTTTCAGATTTCATCCTCTAGTTTTTTTTATCATATGAAACTACTTTAGGGCAAATGATAGACCTCCTATTCCTACTCCTAGTAAGCAGCATCATAAACTTATGGGTTTCAAATTAAAAAAGAGGTGGTCCTCAAGGTTGATCAACAATTTTCCATGCAATGCATAGAGATTTTCTCAGATTTTCTTTTTACTAATAACAAGCTTTAAGGTTTATAGGCCAATATGTATCCTTTGTCTCAACACTTTATAGCAAGATAAATGATTGCCTATGAGAAAACATTCAAATTTCTTACATATTTTGTTAAAGACATAGAAAAAAAAGTCCATCATATTGCCAAAATTTGTTCATTTTATTGCCATTTTGGGCTTTTGCAAAAATCAGAGAAATTAGCAAAATGAAAAACTGCAAAAGAAAGAATTTGTAAGAGGTCAGATGAAGATGCAAAAGCAATGCAAGACAAAATATGCAGTAAAAATATTTTAAAGATATAAGATATGGTAGGTTTTTTATTATTACAAAATTGCACAGAAATAAGTCTAAAGAATTTTTCTCGCGTACGGTACTGACAGAATATTCTCAAAATCATTCCTATTGGTAACAAGCATAAATTTACAGGGGTTGTGCTAGGTTTCTTGCCATAGAGTCCCCAGGACCCTCAGGTATGATATGGAAGGGTCCCCTGATAATTAAGGGGTTACTTTCCAAGTGAAGCACAAGAGAATATTGAAGGGTTCCCCAAAAGTAAATGTCCAGCAATCCATGTGTATTTGCCTACTCAACTTAATCAAGCAGTACGATGTTCAATCCAGCAATCTTGAGCCTTCTGCCTGTGTGTCCTAAGGGTCCCAGGACCCCCAGGATGCATGGGCAGGAGGCCAGGACAAGAATATTAGCGCAATCCCTGATTCAACATATATTTGCTCTTCTCAATTTGGAACATTATAAATATTTTGGGAATTTTCAGTGTACCAAACATTGAGTCTCCAACCATTTTACCTAAAAATTATTCTGGTATGTTCCCAATGGGGAACAAGATGCAGTAAAGACACTTCACTTGAGGCCTTCCTTGCTAAATTATTGCTTGTTGCCATGGAGAAAATTCTCTTATGGCATTACCAGTTGTAATGCTAGTTGGGTGCTGTGAACCTGACATCTACCATTTAAGAAAGAATCCCTGAAGTCACTATGGCAGAGACACCAGTTGCATGTTATTACAATCTTTACATCACCCCTGAATCTTTAACCCAAATGGTAATGCCTTGTAAGTTACCAGGAAAACTATTATCATTTCTAATGAAGTTTTCATTAACAAAACAATTGACAACAAAGAAGGCCTCAAGTTGAGCTTTATGAAATTCTCACCAAGTGTACTCCTATGACTTGGCTAGTATCAGGAGAATGGCTTCATGAACATGAGCTAAATGCTACTTTAGCTTTTTTTGCTTAGATCCTTCAGTAGCCCATCAATAGACAGTTGGAACAGTGAGTCTATGACTACTCTATCATACAAGGGAACTTTGCATAGGACTAGCCTACATTCTGGGACTATATTTATTTATTTCTCACATTTTGCATGTGGAATTGCTGGCATCAGTGACCTTCTTTCATGGAAAAGTAGTGCATCTGCTCCTGACATAGACTTAACCTAAACCTATGATGAGCCAGTGGTTGGCCTGAAGCATAGGATTCTCACCTTTGTATGCACAGTGAACTTCACTTTATCTCTTTCACTGAGAGCATCTGATATGTCAACAAGGAGAGACTGATCAGTCAAGTCTACTGTCTCAGAACGTCCCTTGGTTTCATCATTGTTTAAATCCACACTCCCATTCACAGACATTGTTCCTGATAGCACTACAATATGACCAATAACAACATCAGGTTTGTTCCTTGAATCAAGTGACTTCTTCAGTCCATCACTGAAATGGTAAGAATCACAAATCTGAGCTACAAACTAACAACCTTAGCCTAAAGCATTGCCTCAATCCCTAATACACCTGATGTCAGAAAGAAACCCAGGACCAAGGCTATGCTAGCTAGGTTAGGGACGACTGTATTGAAGTTGTGCCTAACCTGGCTACCTGGCTAGATTTTATAGAAAGGGGAAGTCTCACATTCTTATGCCTAGTGGGTGGGAATGGCCACCCAAGGGTATGCCCCAGGAAGCTGAAGTTGGTATTCCAGCTATAATTTCTATGGACAAAGTGGACTGCTATAAGCAGCAATTCTAACCCCTGAGGTTTTATGAAGGATGGGGCAAACTAGAGTTTAAGAGCATCCAGCTTGGCTTCTATAGGACTATTACTAGTGTTTCATCTCAGCAACCCAAGTACTCTATTAGCCCTTGAAGGAATGGTACTATGTGTTCTTAGTCCAGAGTTTTGTTAATGGCAATGTTCAAATTTTAAAAATGAAATTCACAACCTCAATAGGACACTCATCAAAAAGATGAGGTCCATGCAACATTGCTGTGGTGATGGCTCTAACCTTACTCAAAAATAATATGTCCCAAAATTTTAGAATCATAGGTGACATGTGGCAGGGTACTATCCAGGAAGATGGTGCACCTACTACTCATCACTGTTGCTGTCACCAACTAGGTGGATGATAGCTTCATTCAACACTGGAATGGTAGATGTGGAAGACAAAAGGATTTTATGATTTGGAGCATTGTGAAGGTTTTCATAACACAACACACAAATATGTTGGACCTGCAGAAATATGTCTGCCAAGTGCTTGATGACATCATTCCATTCCAGTTATGAACATCTATTGGGAGTGACAAGAAAATTTACAGTTGTACATAGATGTCCACTGACACTGACTCAAACATTTATGGACCCTTATTGCTATAACACCAATGATTCCAGAATTCTAAGGCATACTATGTATTGGTAGAGCAGTTTTGATACAACTCTGATAATTACCAAAAAGTGCATAATTGTAATATTTCAAAATGGGCTGTCACTAGATAGCACAAAACACATAACTGGTAATAGCCATCAATTTAAGATATGGTTATAGCAGAAAGTGTTTGTCTTTCATGATGGCATAGGGACAGCTCAACATGGCCCTAACATTATAAAAATGATGGGACATGCCTATAATCATTCCAAGTGGCAGCAACCTTATCTAATGAGGATATCCTGAGGCAGCAATTCTTAAGCTATGAGTCATGAGTCCCAGAGGAGCCACCAAGGAGTCACAGGATGGTTAGGAAGATGTAGAAAATCTTAGCTAAAGTCACTGGTTGTTCTCTTTGGTTATTAAACTTTGTTTTGGTTTAGAATGAAAGGTTACCCAAAGCTCAAGGCAACATGTGTGGTTGACCTGAAGTCACTATTAGGAGTTGAATAACATTTTTTGAGTGGATTGAATGGGAGTTTACAAAATCAACAACAGGGGTGCATGCAGGGTGCTGAATATGCTAGATTTTTATTATTATTCCAACCCCATGATGGTCTCTCAATTGATTATATGTGCACCTTATACTTCTGGTTCTTTCTTTCCTCCTTTCATATTTTTTCTCTGACAACCATGGTCTCATGGATCACCTAGATCCTTACCAAGGAATCTTTGTCAGCAGAACTCCAGTGAAATGTGGGGTGACAAAGAACCAGTAAAAGTTAAGCGTGTACCCCCTAACGAAATTGCACTCCCTCAGTCTCCAATGTTTCCTGATGAATTAAACTGGAAACATGCTACATCAATTGGGATTCCTTTTATATATAATAAAACACTACCCCACCCTACCATAACCTAACCTGACCAAACTTAAGGAGCGACACAATATCCCTAGGGGGTATGCACTTAACTGTGACCCCTCCTCCTTCAAAAAAAAATACAATAGATATACATTAGTGCTTAAGCTAATCACATGTTGCAAATGTAAGGGCAGACATTCAATTTTCTTGGCAATCTCCCCCTATGGAAGGGTGAGTATTAACAGGGGAGTGATGGAATAAATTATTTGTTACACAGTGCACTGAGAGGAGCACTAGGAGTTGTTTGCAATACAGGGATAGGCCTTCGTCATATGAAGATGCAGGTTCCACTGTTTTTTTTTCTCAGTTGAGTTCGACAGCTTTCCAATTGGCTTCGCAACTTGTGCATGGAAAGAGCCATTCATAATTGTTCGAGCCACCTAGATAAGTGTCAGAATCAGATTAAAATAAAGGACATTAGGTCTAAACAAAGCTAATGTATATCTAGCTAGCTGGAAGTTAGGTTCTTATGGCTTGAAAGATAAAAACCAGATCTGAAAACTCTGAGGAGGGTCATTTGAAAATTGTGGGCCCCTCACTTTTGAGCGTCAAGCTAAAATTGTGTGGTACATAAATCAGAGGAGGTCCATGAACGGCTCAAGCCACGGCGCAGCCATCTTTCAATCCTTTGCTCACCCAGCGCCCCCAACCCATACTATGACTACACAGTTGCCCAAAGATAAAAGGTGGATTGTAAAACTGACTAAAGTGTAACGCCTGTTTTAAATCTCCATTAGCGGTGGATTTAAAGCTACTTTAGCGGAGTTTTTTTTAAATATGAATCGTATTTTTAATCTCCATTAGCACCGTGGAAGAATGTATCCCTGACTCGATACACTTACTGCTTCGTGGATGTCCACGGACGGTGTTTCTTATTTTTAATTTTTAATTTTTATCCGGATTGTTTCCGTGGCGATAAAAAAAAAAAAAACAGTGAATGAGCAGCGAATTCAGTAGGTGATCCCCCGAATTCATTTGAAGCACTTGACGCCTGGGAGCGTTTGTTCTGTGATCGACTGAACCTCTTGGAGTGGTACTCCCCTGAAGAGGTGTTGCGGAGGTATCGGTTCACGCCTCAGGGGATCCTCCATTTGGTGGACTTATTTGGACCTGATCTACAGGGTGTTTAGAAAGTCACTCCTTACTTTAAAATTGTAATTTTTTGTCATTTTTGGACTTGAACTGTGATTTTTGTATCAAAAGAAAGAGAATTCAATGGGGTTTTACTATTCAATTTATTTGTTTTGTTTGCAACCCTCCATAGTGTCAAAATTGAATCTTTGACACTTGGCGCAAGTAGCTGCGCGGTATGAGGTGCGGAGGTCCCAAGAGGGGCCTACAAAGGGCCTCAAGGGGTCTGTGGTTTAGTTTTCCCCCGGGCCCCTGGAAATCTCTGGGCGGCCCTGGTTGTAGGACCTCCACACCTCATACCGTAGCCTTTCGTCATGGTCCAGAGGTGGTGGTGGAAGAAGACCAGCTAACAAGTTGAAACACGTAACGTTGATATAACGTTGGTCCAACGCAGCCGTGTGTGCTGGGAGAATGCTTCGGATGCAACTTCACATTTTCTCTTCCTCCACACCTCATGCTGCGCAGCTACTTGCGCCCCATGTCAAATATTTCATTTTGGTACCATGGAGGAATACTGCAAATAAACAAATCAATTGAATCATCCTATCATCATAAAATCCTATCCAATTCTCTTTATTTTAAAACAAAACAATTGTACTAGTCCAAAAATGACAAACGTTATTTCAAATTTAAAATAGGGAGTGAGTTTCAAGGCACCCTGTAGAGCACGAACTAAGAGGAACTACGCTATACCGCCACTGCTGCAGATCTGCTATGCTCTTTGGTCCTTTCAGGTCGTGGTCTCTAATAAACTCAATATCGGCACCTCCACTGTGTGTCGCATCATTCGACGAGTATTGCCAATCCGAGCGGGCCGCGTCAGCAAAACTCGTCGTCCCACTTTGGAACTTTCGCACCCACTCGTAAACATTGGTTCTTGCAATCCAGCTCTCTTCGTGAACTGCCCTGAGTCTGCGATAAATTTAACTGCCATTCACGCCATCTTCTGCGGAAAAAAGGATAATAAAACGCAACTCTTCCTTGGTACAATCAAGACTTGTAGTCGCCATTTTTCGTAACTGTGGGGGCACACAAGATGACAGCAAAGCCAAAGATCACCGTATTCACGGTGCTGTTATTCAAACAAGCAGTACTATGCGCGAAGTACGTTGCTAGTTAATTTCCTAAGTTACAATCGCGGATGTCCTGTTACTTCTTGACTCACCCTCAGACTTTAGTGGGCATTGAAAAAAAATTCAGATTTTCGAACGTTGCCGAAGCGAACGCCATTTTTGCGGATCCCTGATGTACATCAGTACATTGAAGTCGCTAATGCACATTAGGAAGCGCTAATGTGACTAATGAGATTAGGAAGGACTAATGCAACTTTACATTTTTTATGCAACGCCTCACTTTAAACCTCCATTAGTTATTACAGCTTTAAGCTAATGCTGGCATTAATTTATGCAATCCACCCAAAGTCTCTCAATTGAATTGCTCTTCTTCGCTTGACTCCGACGCGCCCAAGTAGGCTGATCGCCGACTTAGTACAGTGACTTCCGTGTTTAATTTAGATGAAATTCCGCTGGACCTGGATGACAACAAGTCGATTTCAATTGAAAAACTCACCTTCAGATGAGGAAAACTATAGTACCAATGATAAACCAACTATGAAAGTATATATATATATATATATATTTTTTTTTTTTTTTTACGTGCGAGGGGCAGAACCAAGAAACTTCTTGGTAATTTGCATTATGGCCCTCTCTAATGCACAGTATGGACACATGAAATAGCGTTTTTAACCATACGCGTAGAGTGGATGGAAATGTAGGGGGCACGGGAAAACACACATCCCCCCCCCCCCACACACACGTGTGTGTGTGTGTGTGTGTGGGCTGAGAGTTTTCCCAGTTCAGGCGAGGTTAATGTCGTTTGTGTTGAACGTTACACAGTAAATTTGGCCTTCGTCGCCATGAGCTACAGAGGAGAGATACACCCATGAATACGAACATGATTTTTAAACACTACCAAACTTTAATCTCCTGACGGAATCGCAAATATTTTTGCAGTTCTTGCAAAAACGTCAGAGAATGCTGAGACGAATGCTATGATGAATTTTCAAACCTCCATGGAGTCGATCTCCAAGTAGATCTTTCCGAGAAGGAAAGTAGGACTCTATCCTCGCAGCTGCTGACGTCTCGATTCAGTAGATTCAGTAGACCCCTTCAGTAGATCCTGAGGTATCACATGGAAATAATTCATCGAAGCTATATTTAACCGCCTTAAAGATGAAACATTGCCAGTCACCATCAAAGACATCAGTCTTCTTATGAGATGAGTAAGAATGGTGCATTGCTACTGGAGGTGTCTGGAGCATAGAACATTTTGATCACCCCTCGTAGCTTGTAGGGATATCTCAGGGTTGTCAAAATGTCTAGGCGCAGAGATACTCCAAGGATGACTTCCTCCGTCTCCACAGTTATCATGGAAAGGAATCAATTTCCTGCAGCGTAAGATATCTATAACTTGTCCAAGAGACAGCCCTAAAGATGTGCAGATTATTTATTACATGACCAATGGGCTCATATTAAGCCCAAGGAAATACCTGGCCATCATTACTGTGACTATTACTCCATGAATTCTGATGAGGATCTGAAAATTATTCTCTTTCCCCAGTATCTGCTTTCAAGATACACGGTATGAATATCACTTTTTCTCTCTACAAAACTGACAAGGTAAAAGTGATTGAAAAGCTCTGTGGTTGAAGGCGTGGGCACCGATGAGACATCTCTTTTCAAGGTCATGCACTTGGAAATGATGTCCTGCATGCACAGATCGGGGATTAGGTCTCAATCAGCACGAGGTTATTCCAATTGGACGACTTGTCCCAAGGTCTTCATGAGACAACCTAAAGACATAGGTCGAACGCTTCTCAATCTCCTTCACACATTGACTGCCAAGCCCTTCTAAGGAAAGTGCTCCCACCAGGCCACAGAGATGTTTCTGCATCTAATGGACTTTGAACTTAGACGTTATAATACGTCGTGATACCGCTTGAGAAAAAAACTGTCAGCCATAATGGATTGATATTGTCTGAATACATAATGTTTCAGTTTTAGCTATGTAAACCACCAATAGATGATGTGGCTATAAACCCACTCATTCTGTCTATTTCTATTATCAGTTGAATAAAATGTCCAGTCAAATTCTTGACCAAGAGGACATGACACGTTCATTGCTTATTCCTTCGTGGAAGTGGTACCTTCAGAAATTGATGATTCTGATAGCGGAAATACATTTGCCTCACCTCCTGATCTTAGTGATTCTGATAATGGAAGGATTGACAGAGGTTGTGAAGTGACAGAAGTGGATGAGGACAATCAACAAGTTGATGGAGACAATCGATAATTGAGAAGCAAGTGATCCTGGTGGGACTGGAGATTCAGGAACAATCACTATATTTCAATCCATATTTCAAGGTCACCATAAATTTGTCTCTTTCACAGACACCTAATGTGTTAAAGTGCTGTCTTAAAATCATCCCATAGCTGTACGTGCCAGTCCAGCTGGAAGATATCTCAGAAAAATCCGGAACTGGACGACTACTTCCAGTGTCCTCGTCACATAACCTCGAATACGGTGTTTTTAAAACATCGTGCTATCAGACAATTACGCAATACTTCTTATTGCAATTTACTTCATTCAAGAGGGATAGTTCATCAGGCCCTTTATTGTGACATTGCACATGACATGTTGACCTGAAAGACGACGCGGCCTGTAAAAGGAGCAAAGGAATCTCCCTCCATACATGTCTCACTCGCGACCTACAGGTATGAGCAGAGATGTTTTCCAAGTGCATGACCTCGCCATACACCGTATCAGTGGACACTGGGCACAAATGTTATATAATCATAATTTAAAAAATTATGTTTTTCGCAAAAAAAAAACGATACGTCGGAGAAAGTTTTGTCGAGAGAGGGAGCAATCCTCGGATTATAAGGAATACATTAGCGGGTAGTAGCCCAGTTTAAAATCCCGACTGGAAACAGCTATAATTTCCAGCTGGACTCCAGCTGTAAATTCGGACCCATTCCAACTGGGTAACAGCTGGAAAATAGTCAACTCCAGAGTTGCAATGAAACTGAGGTCAACGCATTTCTGCCACCGCGATTCACACTTGCGGAATGATCCCCTGAACCACAGTGGTTCGGGTCATCAATCCGCAGGTCAGGCATCAACAGTTCAGTCAGAGGGGACTACGTGGAGAAGGTTCATGATCCACAAGATGACTGAATGTGTTGTCGCGTCTGTAATTTCTAGTGCATGTGTTCCTTTCACTGCCTGTATTTTCATTTGAAAGCAACTTGTTCTTCTGAGTGTGCATTGCGTATTTTTTACACATTGAAGGAAACTGGAATTAGATTTTCGTGGCAAACACATTAAGAAAATTATAGCCAAAGTCTCGATACTTTTGGTACGCCCCTCGTAACTTCCCCACCTGATATCGCTAGGGTAGGGTATGGCGCCACCGTGCTGTTGCCCTGCCACCCGTGACCCCTCAGCCAAAATAAGCCACTGTGTTATAGGCTATGTCGCCTTTCAGGTAGGGAGAGAGAAGTGTGTTCAACTGCGCCACCTAAGGGCATGTGCCAATGATGCCACGATTAGTGCAAGGCAAGTTAAGGAAATCGAAAATAGTCTACCTGGCTAACAATCCTGACTTGGGCCTAATCCAGTTCAGTCACAAGCCTCCTAAAACCTGCCTTGATTTTTGTCCGCTCCTGCTCTTCCTTCAGGGCATGTAGATGACTGTCGGACTACGGCTACCACCTGTCTCACGTTTGACAGGACACTCACTAAGAAATTATACAAAACCATGTCGCCTAGACCTCCCACAGACTTCTTGAACACACTGTCCGGTTTTTCATGGATCGCCCCCTGCAGGGCTAGGTCTTGTCTAATCGTATACACTTCATCCAAGATGTTTCTCAAATAAGATTGGAAAATTATCGCTGAACGATAAATGCTGAGATGACAGAAATGAAGAAAAGCACGTGATGGAAGAAACGGCCCATGGCGAACCACCGTCATCTTGTCTC
Organism: Darwinula stevensoni; assembly: GCA_905338385.1. Taxonomy (NCBI): domain Eukaryota; kingdom Metazoa; phylum Arthropoda; class Ostracoda; order Podocopida; family Darwinulidae; genus Darwinula; species Darwinula stevensoni. Next base: position 56,552 of record CAJPEV010000152.1, read on the forward strand.
CTTTCACCCTTCTCACTGCCATGCTAAGGCTTTCTGAAGCTTCCTTTTGAGTCTCAAGGTTCAAGGTTTGAGTAAAAGGCCATCAAGAGGCATTTTTGCCCACATTGACCTGTGTCAATGTCTAGTGTTTATATATGATAGGTCTGCCCCTCCCCTCCAAAGATATACAGGGTATGGCAGAAAAAAAACGCAGAAGACTTTTAACATGCATCTCACCAGAGAAATTTTCACGAAACTTGCACCAGGTGTAGTTTTATGTCTTTCTAACAGACTCCTGAGACTTATCCAAATCGATATTTCCAAAGTAAAGCAAAGTGCAATTATTCAAAAGAAATCTGAAATTGAAAATGGACAGGGTGACTCCAATCCCCTCTGAGCACCTTATCTCCCTGCCTCATTCTGTGACAAAGATCAGGGGAAAGTTTCAGGCATCCTTCCCTGGGTAAAACCTGAATAAATTTTGAGCAAACTCTCTGCTTTGAACTTAATGATTCACCTGTTTTAGTTTTGGTAATCATTATTCCAATTGATCTGCAAGAAAAGGCCAGTCCTAAATATTAATTTCAATGGTAGGGACATTCAGAGAGGCCTGGATGATATGGAAGCTAGTGGAGGACCTGCACTTGGGCATGTCCTCCAAGTCACTAGCAGCATGAGCTTTTGTCCATTTTCACTATTCAGCTTCTTTTTAATAATTGATATAGCCATACTTCAGAGTAATAAATATGGGATATATTTTGCAGATATGCAATTCAAATTATGGCTGCTTAACCTTGCATGAGCACTAAAAATAACTATGATTTACCTTGCTAATCTGCCCTTTGGACATTCCACAGCAAACATGCTGTCTGCTGTGGAATGTCCAAAGGGCAATTGCTCTTCCCTATTGCCTCCTCATGTTGATGCAAGGATTATTTGAAGCAGTCTTGGGAAGAATAAGGTCATAAGCAATTGGATATATTTTTTCTGCTTATATTTGGACCACAGCTCCTCCAAATCAGTAAACATGAATAAGCTGCTGCATTGAGATGGAAGGGAGAGGAAACTGATTTAAACAGACTCACACAGTTGATTTCCACTGAAATTCAACACAATTACACAGTTATTATGAATCATTTGCACCGGATTTCACAGGGCAGGGATTTGAAGTTTTCCACACTACTGCAAGGTCAGGAATGAAGCATCCCACTGAGATGGCAACTTGCAATGCTAGATAGGTCCTGATAGGAGAAAGCAGGGAAGCGCTCCCTCTCTTCAGCAATGCTTGACAGTGAATTCTCTGGGGGGGTTAGCTCTACTGATTCTCCTGTGAACTGAGAATCAAAATATCGAGTGTCAGTGTCTGTCGTCACCTGTGGCTTGAAGGGAGGAGGAATCTGGAAAAAAGAAAACACATTCATGAACACTCCAAGCAAGGAAGGCAGACTCCAGGTCCTGAAGTCATTCACTTGCCTTCTTCTGAACTATGAGATCCCAGTTGACGGGAGCATAGAAAGGATGAACCATGATCTCCTTGGCATCATCAGGTCCTCCTCCCAACCGTCTTGCTGGATCCTTGATCAGAAGACCGCTGAGAAGACTCTTGGCCTCAGGAGATATTGTCCGAGGAAATTTCACCTGCCATCAGAAAACATTATCTTTATGGAAGATTCCACCCAAGAAACAAAATGTAGCAAAGCAGTTGGGACTTTCTCACTTCCTCCACACATATGCGCTCAAAGAGGACTTCGTGGTCATGGTCATAGTCAGCAAATGGCAATCTCCCAATGATCATCTCATACATGACAACACCCAGTCCCCACCAATCCACAGCTCTTCCATAATCATTGTCTTCTAGCACCTACATTTGAAAATCGGTTTTCCAAAATTACTTTCATGTACATATGAAAATATATTTCCAAATATCAAAAGATCTATGAGATGGAAATAACCTTTCTCAGTGAGTACCTCAACAAATTACTTTCTGCAGCATTTTTCCTTTGGGTACATAATGGTTTCTGTACACTGGAGAATATTCCTGCCAAAATTTTAATTGCTTCCTTCAATAGAGGATGTATGTTATTACCAATTACAGGGGAGAGAAAGACATAAGGAAAACCATCCTGCTCATCTGGCAGTTGGTTTGAGAAGAGTATACAGCAGAAGCTCCTGGAAGAGAATGCAACAGAACACCGAACCCCAAAATCAATCTGGATTATGGAATGAGTAGTCTCTTGAAGGCTTAAATTTTCAGTCCTATACATGCAACACTGCATTGTAAAAGTAAGAAGCCTGAATACTATTCATGCTGTGTGCATAAGATGACAAAATACAATGCTCAGGGTTCCCTAAAATACATGTAAGCATATCAGGCTGACATGCTGTCATCTTGCCAAGATCAGATTTCCTTTCCTGCTGCTCCTTAGCTTCTCAGCTATGCATGGCCAGATATGATTTGCCTGCTTCAAGAAGTTTTGGGGGAAGCCCTAATTATTTATATAGCCATAACATTACCATTGGGTGGTGATGATCTGTAGAGAAGGGAAACTATGAATAAATGGAGTGCTCTAATGACTCTCCTGTGAATCAGGCATCAATGGAGCATGTGACTTTGCAGACTTTGACAGCAGGAAAGAGTAGCTCTTAACTACCCAACCAAAGTACTAATGTTTTTTATCATCAGTAAAGTGCATATACAATGGACAAGTGTCTACCAGCACAAGTTTGATGGAGTCTCTGTTATCTAAACTCACTCCGTCCCTCAAAGTAGGTGCAGAGAGGTGGTAGGGCCTCTGAGCAGTTCAAGTGACAAGGTAACTGTGCTAGTTTCATCCCAGTTCAGGAGTTGGTTCCACCAGCTGTCAGTTCTGACCATCCTGGCCTCCAATTATGACTGAAGTCACCATAGAGAATGTAAACAATGGGCAACATGCATTAAATAGAAAAAACTGAATGTATTTGTTTTCACACTGGGCTTCTATGAAAATATATTGAAGGACTGAAATATTAGGGGTACCAGAAAGTAATGTCGTTTTATTGTGTACCAAATGTAAACATTATTTCTGATGTGTTTTCGTTTGCTTTGAAATTAATTTAATTCATAAATCTAACGAACTGTAATTTGTTGTACATTTTTTTTATAACAAAAATTTTTTCATTTTCTTCAGCAAAAATGTCTGACCAAATTCCCGAAGAAATCCACACGTGACATCATATGCTCTATGAGTTTCATAAGAGAAGCAAGTCAACGGAGGCCAGCAAAAAATATTTTTGGTGTTTATGGAGATGTATTGGATGTCCACAAATGCCAGGGTTGGTTCAGTAAATTCTGGTCAGGCAATGTTGATCTCTCAGATGGCCATCGTTCAAGAAGACCGATAGAGCTGAAGAACGATCTCCTGAGGTCAGAGGTTGAGTCAGACCCTGGTCAAACCATCCAACAATTGGCAGAAAACTTCATTCTTCGTGGTCTAGTGTTCAAGAACACCTTCAACAGATCAAGAAGTTTAATAGACAAAGTGTTAGGGTTTCACACCAACTTTCAGCCCAAAACAAAAAAATGCTTTCCCGATCTGTTGAAGGTGTTCTTGAACACTAGATCATGAAGAATTAAGTTTTCTGCCAATTGTTGGATGGTCTTCTCGAATGATGGCCATTCGAGAGATCAACATCACTTGACCGGAGTTTACTGAACCAACCCTGGCATTTGTGGACATCCAATATATCTCCATAAACACCAAAAATATTTTTGCTGGCCTCCATTGACTTGCTTCTCTTACAAAACTCATAGAGCATACAATCTCGTATAGGGATCTCTTCGGGAATGTGGTCAGACATTTTTGTTGAAGAAAATTAAAAAATTTTTGTTGCCAAAAAAGTATGACAAATAATAGTTCATTATTTTAATGAATGAAATTCATTTCAAAACAAACAAAAACACATAATAAATAACCTTTACATTTGGTATACAAAAAAGACATTATTTTCCGATACCCCTAATAGATTCTCATGGAAAATAAATAAAGGGATTCAAGTTAATGGGATTGGTGAAAGTAACACAATATGTGTGAATACTTATACCACTGCAAAAGAATAATAGAGGTATAGGTTTAGATGTGCATTTGGCATCATCACCATATAATTTTCATTTTTTTCACTTATGTAGGTGCATATATTATGGAACAGAGTAAACTTTTTTTTAAATGCCAATCAGTGTAGAAAAAAAAAATTTCCCCACAAACCTGAGATTTCCTTGGAAGAACATGCAAGTGGAATAAGAGGGTTGATTGCACTTCAGTTTGGTGCCTGCGGGATTCAGATTTGGTATAAACATCATTCCACAATATACCTTGGAAGGAGTCGAAAGATACCAAATTTATCATAGGATGTCATCACATTAGGAAATTTGAGGTCTTCAAGTATTTACATTATTCTCTATGGAGAATACTGGAGAAGGGAGCTGCCATGTTGAACAGAGGTCGATACCACCCACTTTCCTTGGAACAATAAGTGCCACTGCTATCTCCGTATTCCCGCAGAAGAATATCATCGTTTGTGACTCGGTAGTAATGCTAACATCCAATCAGCTATTTTTGGTTTCTACTATAAACCCAATTATTCTTCTTAGACTACCTATAAACACAGACCAAGCGAGCCACATTCCTTTGATGTTTGGCCAAAAGAGTGAGAAATTACACCTATTTTGGAGAATGATGGGTCAGTTGGGTTAGGAAATAATCAACAGGTTGAATTTCTCACTCATTGGCCTTTGACACCAAACTGGGGTTGAGGGAATCATAGGTGTCCACTAACTGTATTAATGAGATGATGGCTCCGACCTAACCTAACTTAATCTAAAAGTTGAACCCTAAATAAGAAAAAAAATAAAGATTCCAGTCAAATACCTTTGTTAATACTGTTCCAAAGAAAGCAGGTGTTATTGACCTCCATTCAACATAGCAGCTCCCTTTTCCAGCATTCTCCATAGAGAATAATGTAAATACTTGAAGACCTCACATTTCCTATATATGATGTCATCCTACAACAAATTTGGTATCTTTCGACTCCTCCCATGGTCACTGTGGAATGACATATATATATCAAATCTGAATCCTGCAAGAACCATCTGAAGTTGAACCAGAGGGTCACCCGCCCGCATGCCTCTGTTCCAGTGAACCTCATTTGTAGGTTCACAAAGGTTTTCCTAGCCTGATGCCAATACTAAACAAAAATGTGATTCAACCATGCATGTGAAGGGCCAGTTGAGGTATTTGTATGGTCACTGATGCTCACACAAACTAATACCAAAGATTAGAAGGCAACTGAGTGCAAGTTGAGAATTAAAAAATCCAAGTAATGAGCCTATAGGAATGGGAGAGGGGGTGTCAGTTCCTGGATGCAGAATTCCAGAGTACAGAAGCTATTCTCATGCCTCAGTGCCATCTCCTATGTGGTGTTGACAGCAGAATTATTTCATTACACCTGTTGCCTAGCATGGCAGTGGTCCTAAAAATCTCAAAACCTGTCCAGTACATCCATGGATTGACTCGCACACTGACACCTACTGTAACTTTAAAAGGTCATATGGACATAGTAACATTGCACTTCATGAACACTCCGAGGATCACAAAAAAAAGTGTGAATAATGCTTAACACTGACTACCAATGCATCAATTCCAAGAATGCCCAAAACTCTGGCAACACATACAATTTTTTTCCCCTGACAATCGTTTTAGACAGATCTCAACTAGTAGAATAAAAATGTGCAAGTACTCAACCAAAATGTGGCACAAAATCAATAATTATAAGACAAAAACTAAACACATGTTATGACGTTCTTCAAATCTCATTTGAATAAAAATTAATTCAAGAGTCTCTAGATCAGGAAATATAGCCATGAGAAGGTGGACTCTTTTCACTTCCCATAAAATGAATCTCTTTCTTGAAAAGTCCAAACTCCCACCAGGGATGACTTGTTCCAGCAACAATATGGGCACCATCTCATTTCAGTTGTAGGAACTTTATTACAATTCCTGTTAAATGGCTAGCTTGTTCCGCATGACTTTTACCAAATAATTTTTTACCTATAACTATTGACCTCAAGCACAAACTGGGTCAAACCCATGGACGTCTTAATTTTAATAGACAATATCTATCTAAAGGGCATTAATGATGCCAATCAATTAAACTATATACTTTTGGGTGAACTCTTTTGGCTTAATCATGAATATTTGATCAGTTAGAGGTGAATTATGCATCATTTGTTAAGACATTTTGAGACATATGGGACAAAAAAGAGGGTCATATCCACTCAAGTGCAAGAAACCAATCGGTGTTTTTTTTTTGGAATGAGACCTTATATGGTTTCTTCTTCAGAAGTCAAACAGGAAAATTGGGTCTTCAGGCAAATTAATTGTGGATGAGCTAGGTTATAGGGGGTTGGTAATGGATTCATACAAACTTCTCAAGCTTCATTCTTCCACTAACATTTGGCACTAAAGTTCCTGGAGTCTGGCTACTGGTGTTATCCAGTGTGAAATTTATTTCTCATCTGAAAGCTGAACTATCTTGATATCAGTATGAGACAACCATCATGTCTTCCTTTTCATAGTAGCATTCTAAAATGAGATGGAGCAAAATAAAAATACTGAATAGGAAAGAGATAAAATGCAAAAATCAGTCAAATTTGGCACAGCATTCAACTGTATTGTTGAATGCCACACTTCAAGGGAATATTCAGTGCATCCCTAACACTGACCTCTGGAGCCAAGTATTCAGGAGTGCCACAGAAGGTCTTTGTGGTAGTACCATATTGAATATCTTCTTTGCAAAGTCCAAAATCAGCTATCTTCACATGACCTTCTTTATCCAGCAGGATGTTTTCAAGCTGTAAGGGACATTTTTTTTAATGCATTCAATATAAACTGGAAAGCAATACTCAACAACTCATATCAATGTAATCTTGAGTCTAACCTTGAGGTCTCTATAGATTATGCCTTGTTCATGCAAATATGCAAGGGCAGAAATGATCTCTGAACTGTAGAACCTGGCTCGTTCTTCTGTAAACATTCGTTCACGAGATAAGTGGAAGAATAATTCTCCTCCGTTGACATACTCAAGGACAAAGCATAGGCGATCAGCTGTTTGGAACGCATATTTCAATGACTGAAATCAGAAAAAGAAATACTTATATAGTGAATATATTCCTAAATGCACATTAGCCTATGACTCTGACATGGGAAAACACTCACAGTCAGGAAGGGGTGTTTCGTCTTACGAAGGACTTGACACTCTGTCATGGTATGAGCAACTTCATCTTTCTGAATGATGACCTCTTTCTTAAGAATTTTTATGGCATACAAGTGTCCTGTCATTTTCTCTCGACACAGGATCACCTTCCCAAATGTACCCTTACCAACAACTTTCAGAAATTCAAAATTCTCCAGTGTCTGGAAAGAGAAATAAATTTGGATGTCTGTGAACAACATGGACTAAAAATGAACATGATAAAAAAAAAGATCATTGACACTACAAAAGAGGAGTCCTTCAACCTGTTTTAGAAAATTCTCAATTCTACCTCCCTTATTATAAGTTTCTTTGAATAATCATATCAGCCACGAACATCACTGCTTGTGAAGCAGATGATACTCACAACTTTCCGTTTCCCAGATGACTTGCAAGAAGAAGTTCCCATGAGAGAGAATTTGCTCTCAAGATCACCATCAACATCTTCATCATCCTCCTCCGAGTCCCTCTTTTCTCGTTCTCCAGAATCCTGACTTTCCATGTCAACATCGTCACTTGCTGTTTGTGATAGCTGATTTGAAACTTCCTCTATAGCAGACATCCATTCCTCCCTACCAGTAATACAAAAAAGTAGTTCAGTATTGCGGTACAGCTCATTTTGTACACTTAAAAAATAGCAAATTTTCTTTCACCTCTCTTTTTCTGTCTCAACACAAAATGTACGCTCTATGACTGTTGCCCATTGAAGACCTCGAATGAAGAAGGTATTTCGCCGAGGGTGTTCTGATTTCATAAGCTGACATCCTCTCACTGTGAAGTTGTTCAAGGGCTCAGTTTCTTTCCAGTTTTTTGGCTTGGCTTTAAATCCAATCAGGGAACCATCATCAAGAAGGATGAAGTACCGTGGACGCCAATTCTTTATGTGTTCCCCTGAAATATACAAGCACACCTTATCAATCTGCATAATGGACACTAAATTAGACTTACACTTATGCTAAGGATACTTTCTAAAGCTAGGTTACCATAAGCAAAGCCAAAGCCTACCTCTTTTGAGAACCCATCCTTCCTTGATGACTTTGGCATCTGGACTTGGGCCAGTCATATTTTCATGGACGTCTATAACACCCCGAAGTTAGAAACGTGGGTCTAGAGCCTGGCCCTTGGACACATTCAGTAGGCCTAATGTTGAAATAAATTTATGTGACTTTCTTCAACGTTATTCTTCAGACTGAGGCCTCCAGGTCGGCTTGTCTCGACACCAGACGAAAACCCAAATGCCAAACCTTTGGGGTAACGCTAGGCCTAACGGGATGCAAATCACCGTAACGCCAACTGCATAACTGCGAACATAAACGTTCGGCTAGGCCTCGGCATTCAGCAGCCTACGGCCCAGCCGGAGATGAACCTAGGTGACAAGACAAGAGAGGTGTTTAAGTATACTCATTGATACATGTTTTACCAAGGCCTAAACCTTACATTAGGTTACCAAAGTAAGGCCTCCCAGATCGCGATAACCTGCGGATTAATTCCTAACATGAACCTAATACCTAGCTGTTTCACGAGAGACATCACCTCAGCTTCTTGGATCCTACATAAAAAGCAGCAAGCACACTATTAAAGAAATTACGAAATCATTCCCAATTCACTACGGCGTTGAAATTGCAACAGCTACAGGAAAACAATCAGAATGGATTACGATGCAGGCAGCCATGGCACCACGTCCCTGCTTGGCACAAGGGCCTTATTCACAAAACATTCTCATGAACTTTTCTCTTCGTAAACAGAGAAAATCTCGTAACTGATATTCATCAAACCTTTGCTGCCACGAAGTTCGAAGTTCGTAACTGGTATTCATGAAACGCTTTTGCGTAAAAAAAAAAAAGATGTATAATTTCGTCATTCAACCTAATACAAAAGTTCTTAACATATTCGTATGTCTACGAATGGCCGCGAGGTGTCTTAATTGGTCACATAATTCCTATGAAATGCAAATAATAATACTGAGGCAATTTGTGGAACTTTCTTTCATTAGGTGCCTCGATTGAGCAAAGGATCATTAGCACTGCAGGGTTAACAGGATATTTCCTCTGGGTCATGAGGTCATTCATTCATTCAGTATCACAAAAGACAATAATGCCCCCGCTACGCTCTCCCCCCATTATTGAAATTATCTGTTGACATAGATGTGACAGTGGGGAATGAGGTGGTCTGGCTTGTCTCACTGAAAGACTGAACACTAGACTTCAAGTCCATTAATTTTTTTTTTACTTCTTCAATCAGTTCTCCGTGCAGAGGAAACACAGGTCACCGCATCTACCACGATATTCCCGTGCTTGAACTCAATTCCCCCAGCAAGGCGTTCTTCCCGTCTCTCTGCTTCCTCAATGAGTACATCAATTTCTTCACTAGCAAAACGCGGCCATCTGCCACTTTTCCTTCCACTCTCTAGGAAGCTTGATACTGGATCCAGAACTTATCCTCTTGCAATTTTGAAAGCTTGAAAGCCCTCCGCTTGTCACTCAATTACCATAATGCCGAGTCTTCAAAAAATCCTGCTTACGTCACTGGCTCGTACATACGCAGTCACTCCTACAACATAAAAACAAATCAATGATTGAATTGTCATGGTTACTGTGACGTTTTTCCCCCGTATCAGGTGAAAGAGTTATCTCTTGGTAGCTAGCATGCAGTCCTTGAACAAGCCTAGGAACAGTCTCAATTTCAACCCAATTGACAGTGATGGGCATCAAAACGGGAGAAAAGAAGTCGGCAAGCAAGAGAGCTCCAAGAGGCTCTTATTCGCTTGTGGCATCATGAAATGAATCTCGAATTCAATATGGACCCCATCGTCTTCATGCTTAGACGATGTGAAGCCGCGATCAAAGCCCGAGTGAGGCCAACGAAGTATTAATGTCTCTTGGACGACGACCCTAATAGAATCGTATTGTACGAATAAATAACTTTTGATAATTATAAATTATTTAAATTAATATGGTCATCGTACTGCATATTATCTTAATTTCCAGGTATTTGCTGGAAATAGAAAAATCTCACATATGGAGAAATAACGTAGTGTTACTAATGTTACATCATTAAATATAGCCGATTAGACATCTAAAGCAAATGTCCACTTTAGGACATAAAAAAGCCGTGTATAAAAAAATGATCGAACTATAAGAGGTGACAAGTAGAAAATCTAAAATACAAAGCAATGATTACAATAATTTTGTCCACCACCGCATACACTTATTATACCTTAATAAATTATGTTCACGCTTCCTCCGATCTGTTGTCATAATTCTTTCATCTTTGGGTGAGGTCATGATGCCCTTGCATTGAAGCTCCACCGAGTCAACCCCGCCAACAACATTTAAATCTGAAATCCTAGATCCATGCATGCATACCTTTCGGGTGAATCACGCAATGTCATTTATCATAGCCTAAGCATGGGGGAAAAAAATGTTTTCATGCAACAAATGTGAATTGCTACTGTTGCAAACGCTTGTTCAAGAAATTAAGTTTATTTGGCAAAACAACGTTTTCTAGCAGAAGTCTATAGTACAAGAACAGTCGTGGCACTTCCAGTCTGTGGTCTCTCATTCCTATTATCCTCGGCATGATTTACAAGATGGTCAGAGATCTCTGGCAAGATTAAGAATATGGAATTGGAAAACTCTGCATGTATGCATGGAGTCACTCTTAATCAATTATGGAATCATACGCCTGATAAGTGTAATTCATTTAAAAGTTTAATATGGTGCCATGTATTGAATATTTTAGGGCGAATAATGGGAGAAGTTGCGAATCTCCACGACCTATCATTGCGAAAAAAAATCACATGAATTGCTTAATAATAAAATAATCCAAGACTTTATTTTATTTTTATTTATATATATTTTTGCACCTTCAGCTAACTTCGTTGCGATATACTGTAGTTGAGTTGCACGTGTGGTTCTTGTCTTCTCTCATGCATGAGTGACAGGAACCGTTAGAACTGCCAGAACACTTCTGGTGGCTTTGCACCGTACATTTGATCTTTTTCTCTCTCTTCACTTTTTTAAATGTAGCAGCTCCACTCTCGTTTTGAATGAAGTTGACTTGATATGATTTAAAAGACCCTAAAGCTAAGGCCCGAATTCGACACTCTTCCACATGATTAACAATCCAAAACAGTCGCTTGAACGTTGCGTCAACGGCAGAAAGTCGGCGCTAATGGTCCCTTAGGACAACTCCTCTCAAATTTCCTTCCAACGAGGACTCCCCTTCTCCATCCGAGCAACTTCTCTTGCGAATCCATTGTCTGCCTCATCCCCCAACGTCACTCCAAGCTACAGTCTCGTTTTGAAAGCAACAGTCATCCAAGCAAGTGATGACCGCCTGAAAATCAATTTCGACATCGTCCACATCAGATCTGGTGTGCCTGGGGAGTAGAATCAACGAAATATAAATGAAAAACATGAAAGATGGAATGAAATTCTTTGATGGAACGGTTCATTTCAGATGCTCTTTCTCTGGTCTGGTGCTGCGAATAAATATTCATTCAGAACGGAAGGTTCTTCCAACAAAAACGATGAATTCATTTCCCATCCAGAGCAAAGAGAGAGGCCTTCCGCCTCCCCAAATAATTTGCACCCTCTACTTGCACCTGAGCACTGTCTTACTGAAATTCCCTCTCGGGCCGCATGAGGAAGCACTCCGGGGGCCACAGGACCCCCGGAATGCCACATGGTTCACGGAGTGCCACACGGCCCCCTGGGGTGCTTTGTTCAATACTTTGGGCGCACCTGCCCAGCTCCCTTATTGGAGGAAATATACAGGGTGTTCATAAAGGGTGTCTTCAAGTCTATCTCCTCTCTACGCTCCTATCCTCACCTATGGTCATGAGTGTTGGGTAATGACCGAAAGAGTGCGATCGCGAATACAAGGGGCCGAGATGAGATTCCTATGAAGGATTGCTGATGTAACGAGACTCGACAGGTTTCGGAACACAGAAATCCGGGAAATACTCGGATGTGAACCTTTTCTTCTCCAAATTGAGAGATCACAATTACGATGGTACGAGCACGTCGTCAGGATGCCACAAAAAAAAAGACCTGCAAGGGAAGTCCTTTTTGCTAAGCCAAAGGGAAAGATACCAAGGGGCAGACCTAGGACTAGGTGGTCAGAATATACTGAAGGCTTGGCATGGTCACGTCTTGGAATATACCCAGAAGAACTTGCCGAACTTCTATCATTCTATCAACATCTTCCCATACGAGGACCTATTACTAGCGTTTCCCGGTGTGCGCACAGGGTGTCCACTTACTATGGGAGTCGTATCAGCGTGGCCAAAAACTGGAGTGTTTACCCAACTTAGTTACTGTCTGCTGCAAACCCGATCATTTGTTCCCCAATAGTTTTCACGATATAAATTATTGAAACTCCTCCAATAACTTATGGACACCCTGTATATCAACATTTTTGGGCATCATCAGGGTAATTTACAGAGTATGAGGGAAAAAAAGACCATTGACTTTTAACACCACTCCCACTGCAGCTATCTTCACGAAATTTGCATGGTCCAGAAACGGATGTTTCCGACTGGTCTTTAAAACTCCAGCAGAATTCATTCTGCCAATGCAAGGTTATGAGCGAATATTCAAGAGAAGTTGGATATTGAAAAAGAAGAGCTCGAGCTAAGTGAAAGAAATGTCTTCGGGCTGTGGTTGCATATCTTTCAGGCCACATTCAACTTCACTTTCATGAAAATTAACCTTTTGGGCCTGCTTTTCTAGCGGATGGTAAGCTTTTTCCAATTAATGACCGATGATTCCATAAGTATCAATACAGAGAATTTGCTCAAAGTTGATGTAGATTTTCCCTTGGTTTACGTCAGAGATTGAGTCTGGCGGAGTCTCGTCATTCCAAAGAAAAAAAGAGCCCCGGTAATTTTTTACTTTAGTTTTCTTTTGAATACTTGATGGAATATTTGAATACTTTTGAATACCTTGGTTTGATAGCGCCAATTTCGATTAAATATTGTGTCTCTGTTGGGAATGTGTGATTACGTGCATACGTTTCGCGAAAATAACTACAGTGAAAGCAGATATATAAATAGGTTTAACCTTTATCGTACGTGCGTATATTTATTTTTACACTAACCTTTATCGGACGAATGTCACAACTGCTGTGCCACAGAATGCATTTTCCATGGCCTAAAGGTATAAATGCTGTACCACAACTTTTTGGAAAAATGCTCCGATATTGAGTGAATAATTGCTCAGTTAGCGAGTGTTTACGAACTTCGTAGAAAATATTTGGCTGTCAGCGCTTACGCCGGAGACTTAAATCCGTCCGATGAAGGTAAAAGTCGTTTATCTCTTTTTTTTCTTGCCTTACCCATAATATAGGGTAAAAGGCCCAGTGATGGGCCACAGCACATACAAATTCCAACAGCTAAGCTTCCATGGCACGTCAACCCCTGTTGTGACATAGGCTGGCAGCATGCAAGCACATACACACTTCAGAGGTGTTCATGCTACAAATGCCAAGTTTTTTTAATTTTCCTGAGCCGTAGCCCATCACTGGGTACACACCCTTAACAGGCCCATCATTAAGTGTTTTACCCTATATGGTAACATATCACGACGAATGAACTGCAAACTTCGTCTTCCTTCTGCGTTGAAGATATTGAAATAATTGTATTCGGTTCACGTCACCCACTTGCTCATATTTTTCACCTGTTAAATCATGGATCCTTTGCCATGTTTAAATAGTTTTTGTCTTTCCTCAGAATTATATCGCATAGAAATGGTTGTGGAAAAAAGTATTTTTTATTTAATAGTGTTCTAGAATACCTTAATGGAATGAAGCAGAAGACGTTGAAAAGGGCAAAGACCGAGGCACACAGACAGAAAAAACAGACAGTCAAAGGACATCTCGGTTGACTTAGAACACACCCACGAGGTCTTCTCTGGTTCTCTAATCAGGAAATTCAAAGGATTCGGGGAGGAAGAAAGTAAATAAGGGACCTAACATCTTAAATCCCCCAAACAGGGACGCTATTCTGGGGAAAAAGTTCTTTCCTGGCTCCACGTTTCACATAGAGACGTAGATCTGAATGCAAAACCTCGTTCAGGAGGAATAAAGGGGCATTTAAGCCGAACAACTCTTTTTCTCCCATAGGATTCCATGTATTGGGTCGATCGGAAAGTTCTGGCCGTTTCGAGAACATTCCATACAATCGAGTTTTTTAAAAAAGCAAAATAGTTCATTCAACGAAGTAATCGCCATCACAGTCATCACACCTTCTGCCAACGATCAGGCAGACTCCTGATTCCATCCCTGTAGAACTGAGCTGGCTGTGAGTAAAAAAAAAATCAATCAGCCGGTTTTCGACCTCGGCGTCATCGTTGAACCTTTTCTGGTGAAGATGGTTGTCCAGAGCGCGGAAGAGATGGTAGTCGGTTGGCGCCAGATCTGGGCTATACGGAGGGTGAGGCAGAAGGAATCGAACACGACGGTGCCCTGGCCTCACCGCGCGGAGTTTGTCGGCGAGCTCTGTAGCCAATCGCAGTAGTAGGCGGCGGCGATGCTGGTATCGGGTGGGAGCAGCTCGAAGTAGATCACACCTTGCACGTCCCACCAAATGCACGACATGACTTTTCGGGGGTGCAGGTCACCTTCCGGCTCCGGTTCTGGCTGGGCATCAGCATCGACCCACTGGCGCCTGCATCGGTAGTTGACGTACGGTATCCACTTTTTGTCTCCAGTGACTACGGAATCCAGCCAGTCGTTTGTGCGCTTGTACGACAGCAGCTAAGTGCACACATCATCACGGCGTTCGCGGTCGCGGTCGGTCAGATCGTAGGGTACCCACTGACCCGACTTGCTCTTCTTGCTGATTGCAGCCAGGTGCGTCACGATCGTGGACTGGGCGCAGCCAAGTGCTGTCGCTAAGTCGCGGGTACTTTGCCTCGGATCGGCTTCCACTGTGTGATGCAACTGCTCGTCGTCGATTTCAGATGGGCGGCCTGACCTGGACTCATCCTCGAGGCTGTAATTTCCAGACCGGAAACGATCGAACCATCGTCGCGCTGACCTTTCATAAATTGCACCTTGGACAAACGCGGCGACTCGATTCAGCTGCTGTGATGCCAGATAGGAAGGCACTGACGTTGGGCGATCTTGTTAAAGTCCATTTTGGAAGTCATGGTTATAGGCTTTGAACGACTAAGCAACTACTGCGTAATCACGCCCACACACCCTTTATATACTGCTACTGTGGAAGGTTCAGGAAAGTTCCAGAAATATTTTTTCTAGAAAAATTCTCGAAACGGCCAGAACTTTCCGATCGACCCAATATTTTTAGAGGAGCGTTAACTAAACGAGGTTTCAGCATTCGGGTCTTTAACAAGTTGACTACCCATGTCCAGTTAACTAGTCATCAATCGCCAGACCAGGAAGCCCGTGTCCAGTTAACTGAACAAGCGATCCATTCATTTTCCCTTAGCACTGTAACCCTGTGGCTTGGGGGGGGGGGGGGGTTGATACGAGATGAGGCGTGGGCCTCTGGCAAGCCCCAGCCAGGAGATTCTGAGAGTTGGGATAGAGCATATCGGAATGGGCAGTCTATGTGTTAATGTATACATTATTTTTGATAAGGCACAATCGGTCCTTGTAGACATCGGAAACCCTTCGGTGGAAAACGGATGAAGAACAATATATAGAGAAGAAATAATAGAAGGTATTGAAGAATGTGCCAGCAAGCGATTCTTACTCGGACTTCATTTCTCTCTCTCGAGCATTTTTCATCATGCGTGCAATCAAGAGAAGGGGCTCATCTGCATGCCGGTCCGATCGTCTTCGTAATATGATGGCAATCTAGGCCCATCTTCGTGAATATGGCTGCGAAAAAAAACACGACCTTTTGAATGCCCAGCAAAGAACTGCAGGCGCGAGAATTCTTGGAAAGCCTCTGCCGCGAGGACCGGTTTTTCGACGGGTCAACCTCACTTTGAAAATGTCGGCCTGCATGCGGGATGGCGCTTTTCTCGTAACGACAGCGGCGGGGCTCGCACACAGTGTACTAAGTGAGGAACCCTATGGTAGTTTGGTTTCTTTGTAATAGTGGGATGAATTGGGACGATTGTCAAATTTTATTACTCTGGGGCAGGTTGAATTGAGAAAGTGGGACATCAAAGTAAGGATTCCGAAGAATGACACTCTGCCTTGTTTAGTGCACAGACATAATATGTAAAATGTGTAACTGGACCGGGTAGTCGTGAGAGCATGACCTACCCAGCCGGTGCATTTTGGATGCCATGTTTTTCTCATCTGGAGCGAGCCCTCGCGCGCATACGTTCCCAAAGAACTTCTCATTTCGACTGCTCCCGTTGGCGCTTGCACGTTTCATTCCATATTTTCCACATTCCATGCCTCTATGGAAATCTTTAAGTTGATTAGTTTCATACGTGCGCAAAGGGCCATTTCAAATCTCCAAAAGCATGGAATGGATACATTCGAAACTTGACTCAACTGGGGAGGTCGAAAAGGTATGAGGTGGGCCGAATACAGAGTGAATCCATTTTAACATGAAACCGGAGATTAGAGAGTAGGACCTCGGGCAATATACGCCATAGAGCATGCAGTCGACCCCAAAAGCACGGCTTGAAAAGGTGCTACGACGGCAGTGCCTCTTGCCGCCTCTCGGTTTAGAGTCGACCTCAGCTCAGAAGTAGATCTTCTCAACGATAGGCTCTGCCGGAATTCTGATAGTAGACACCTCGCGACTTTGACAGCAGGAAAACTTTGTCTCGACGAACACTTTCGTGACCCATGAGACGCACGATCGGATGCACAGGTCGACCGATGAGCAAAAACTACCGAATCGATTTCGACAAATGAGATACTGATCCTGCTCTGGGGGTGTGCTGGATAACGACTACTCACGTCCAACAGAAAGTGCCGAAAAGTACATTTATATACAAAACCTACCGACCAACAGAGCACAAATACTGCAAGGCAAGTTCCTACAAATCGAGTACCGAAAATACTTTTCCGGGGGTGTTTATGGGATTTAAAGTGCTGAGCTCCTCGAAATGAGAGTACTTCCAGGGAAGCACAAAAACAATCCAGACATACGAAGCATGCTTGGAACCATCTTATTACCCGAGTGTGCATTATAGGGGTAACTAACGCTAAACATGTACTGAAAATACTGAAAAATACTTGTGAATCTTGAAAAACGAATGGGAAGCCCCAGAGAAAAATACTGACCTGATTTCGATAAGCGAGTCACTGATGGACTCTGACCGGTGCTTCTTTTTACAAAATGTCAACAACGGTCTATATTTGCTGCCCAACCTAGTGTAAACCGAAAGTCCGGCAGAACGACAACTGCGTACTGCAAGCACCATAGTTCAAGGACGTGACGACATTAAAGAGTCGTAGTGGAAGCACGCCTTATTCCATATCCGTCACCGGCGAAACGTGAGGAGAAATGAAATCCAGGGCTTTTTGAGAGCGTACTCGCGCGTTAACCGGTCCATGGCACGCACCCACGGAGCTGAAATTGCTTAATTAGGTTCGTTCCGATTCAGACCACAGTGCTGCACCTTTTAGAGGCACCTACGACCGAAGGAATGCTCTAAGTATTGAATTTCATCTACGATGGTAAAATCCAGATTAAATGAAACAAAAACAGGTGGCCTCATTCCAA
Source organism: Darwinula stevensoni (assembly GCA_905338385.1). NCBI lineage: Eukaryota > Metazoa > Arthropoda > Ostracoda > Podocopida > Darwinulidae > Darwinula > Darwinula stevensoni. The sequence goes on from CAJPEV010000152.1 coordinate 74,475, forward strand.
CACGGTAGGCATCGATGGCCTCCGCGACTCTTGCGGTGTGTTTCGTATCGCGGGCTTGAAACGAAAATTCCACTTTCTTGGCATCAAGCTGCTGTGTGGTCGTGCAAGTACGTCACGTCCAGGGCATAATGTAAGAAAATATCAGAACTGAGCTAATGATAATATCCCTTCTGCAGGAGTGGTCGGTACTATGGCACTTCATTTATTCACCTAAAAAATTATGAAAATGTTACATATATATTTCCAAATTTTTGTTTCAAAATGTAATTCTTGCATAGTTTTGAATTTAGAACTGTGCAATTCTGAATCCCAATTCAGAACTACACATTACAATGTTACAACTGCACATTAAAATATGCCCTGGTCACGTCTAGGGTAATTGCTGCGAATCTCGGCAATTTGCAATCGTCAAAATTCTGCTTCCACTACTAGTCCCCTAGGCACGGGAAGATAAGTATTCCCAGATGGTAAGACTAATGTTGTTAACATGTGCTTGGAACAGCCATTTTTGCTGTTGTAGTTTTCTCGCAGTGGCTACTTTCTCTAGGCTCGCTCCGAAAATCCTGCAAAATCTTGTGATTTTGCTAAGCTTTTGCACATTCCGTTCTTCTCTTCCACACTAGGTATTGTTTTATCGGGTCGTTGCATTCATTTTTGAGTCCGTTGTAAACGACTGTGACACATAAGTGTGCCGAGATTCCCGACATCTGACCCATCTTCACCTTTGACTCAGGCCCTCGGAAAGGAAAGGCCTGGAGCACTCGAAGTTTGCGGTACAAGAAGGTTTATGATAAAGGTATCACCAGACCCAACATGAACGAAGAAGCTCCATTACGAAAACCAGCAAGCAAGGTGGAAGTGAAATATTTGCTTAGATTGCCGACATGCGCAGCACTCACCCTTCACGCATACGTCCGCGGTGAGCTGAAGGAAGTCTCGCGTTTTGAGCACGAGGGAAATTCCCATTCACGACTTCCTTCAATCGCTGATTCGGGAGACGAAGAGATGATAGCGACCACATCGCGACCGAAAGCGTTTCTCCTAGATATGACCACTAAGTAATATGAAAGGATGAATAGATTGGACTGGCCTTCGTGATGACCTCGTACTTGATGTTCTCCGTGCCAGCAATACGTGGCTTTCGTGTTTTCTCTCGTGGCATGCAGCTCCTCGAGCCCGACTTGAGATGGAAACATGAACCCATTCCTCTCTTAACCCTGTGCATTAGAGAGAAGCAGATAAAGAAGAGAGAAGCAGACAGACAGAGAGAGAGAGATGGATGACAGGATTTCTTTGTCGAAATCCTTTTCGATTCCGTCCGACTCCGGAGCGAACGAACGAGGATTTTCTGTCTCCCTCTGCGGCGATACCCACAATGTCTTCTCTCGTCAAGAAATCATACCGTCGACAGAACTCGGGACTAAATCGAGTGAAACGCTTGGAAATAGCTGCCGAAAAGCAGATAAGCTCTGACTTGCCCAGGCCCGGTCGATCCTAATAGAAATGGAAGTACCTCTCAAGAGGTACTTCGAATTTGGTTTCCCATACGGAAGCGGATTCCTACGGATGGAATCTACTACGCTGAACGCCTCATTTGATTTCATGAAAAGCGAACAAAGTTTTCAGATCATATTTTCGACATGAAAAGATCTAGAAGAGCAAATCTCTTTAGAAGTAGCAAAACTTGTTGGTTACGAAAAGAATCTTTGTCACGGAGTCTCCGGATGGATTCCGAAGGAAATGCAATTCGTATCGCTTTATTTCGATCGTAAATAAGGCAACAACAAAAAATTCACTCATGTAATATCGGTAAATTAAATTATTTTCTCGGAAGGTGAGTCGCGAGTTCGAATGGTGAGACTTCAATGGTACCTCTGCCAATGGGCACAGAATTGCCTTTTGCATTTTCCGCCACTATTTCAAATTGTTCATTCGTCATCGTGTCACTCGAACATATCGTTCATCACTTTTTTTTTTAGTTATTTAAGCGGAATTGTGTTATAAATCAATGGTGGTGAGAACTCGGGAATGCCAACACAGCTGTTGCGATCATTCAGTTTCTTGTGAAAGGAAACAAATGGAACTGCTGGCTCTGTTTCTTGTCGCCGACCTGCGTCACGAAAACTTAGGAGGAGGGGGAGGGGAGGGGGGGGAGGGGGGGGGAGGGGGAGGGGGGAGGGGACAAAGGCGGAAAGAGGGGGAGAGGAAAAAGCACGGCATACCGAATTCTTGTGCATGCTCACGCAAGGGATTCAGACTGGCCTCTGGGGCCAGGTGCGGAAAATGTTACGGGCTGCAGGAAACGGCCGGTAACAAGTACCGGCGAGAACCGAAGGGGGAACGTGTGAATTCGTAACAATAAAGGGGGTGAGGGAAAGAATAAAAAAGAGGATACCGAACTCAAGGATACGGGTGAGATGTGCAGCCGGGGTAATGGAGCGTTTGCCTTTCAAGGAGCCGACGAGGAGAGGAAAACGGGAGCACTGGAATATATATGGGATGTATTTTCGTTCGCTCGCTCTTTCTGTTCCTTCCATCTAATGAGAAGACGAGGAGGGGGAAGGGACGAAATGAAGGATGGAACATGTGTGTGTGCGTGCACGTGCACGTATACGTACGCGCCCAAGGATACACTTCATCCTTCAATGTCAGACGTCTCCCGACGACAACGACCTCATCCCCCCCGCGACGACCGTTAAGCACCGGAGCTACAGTCCGAAGAAGTTCGGTGAAAAAGCGTGAGGAAAGGCTATCACTCTTTGTGCACGGTTGTGAGAGATTCGGCGTTCGTCGATGCTCATTCGGTTGCACGGGCCCCGACGATGCCGAGACATCTGTAGTAGAGCTCTCACACCAGCAATCAACAGCTTATACGACGCTCCATGATATCCGAAAGCCTTTTCTGAATCCCTGGAAGAGAACGGGAAAGAGAAACAGGCACTCTTCCCGGCTTTGGAAAAGTCTGTCCCCGGGGAGCGAGGGAAGAAGATTGAGGAAGGAGAGATAGGTTAGAGGTCTTCATCTCGTTTGCACTCTGGGTCGTGATTGAAACGAAATGAAAAAGAATGAAGAAGAGGAGGAAGGACCTTTGCTTGCCCTTAGTGTCCGCCGATGTCCTTGTTCCTTCGGGCCAGCAGTGCAGGGTGGATCGATCCCCACCTCGAAAATCCCCCAGTCTTCCCCTCCCCCTAGGAGGCCTGCGCAGGATAATTTCTTCCCCCTCCTCCCTCTCTCGTTTCTCCTACTCGCTCTCGTCTAATACGAGGGCTGGAGGGGCATGAGCTTCCTTGTGCTTTTTGCTGTTTGCCGACCTGCCTGCCCTGACGGACCCATAGTCCTGCTCGGATATTCATCTCTGGTGGGTGACATTTAGGCCATGTTATCATCGGGCTCTTCCCCACGACTCGACAACTTTCACATTCACCCACATCATCTACCTCCATGACCCAGGTATGAAAATCATAATCGCTCTCCCCCGAGAGTCATTCCAATCAAATCTCGTCGGAACGAAAACCGTATTTTCTACAGCCCGCAAAGTCTACAGTCCACAGTTCTTGTCCGCAAAAAAGTTTTTTCTTTTAGGATGTGATTTTAATATTTGAGAAATAAATTATTTTCAAGCATGAAGGCTGATAACAGGCTTCTTAGTGATATGCTGTGCAACGTCATCAACGGAGTGGGATCTGGGCTTCCTAAGTCCTGAAAACCACATTTAACATCTTTCGTTATCACCTCTGTTCTCCGTGTTTTTTTTTTCTGCCAACAGAGAGCGAAGAGAAAACAAAGACTGGAACTCTCCCACGTCAAAATGGACGAGAAAGACGCTTCTTGGAATTCGAAAAAGTGACACTTGGACGGGAAAAGCTCATAAATATTCGAGTACAATCCCGCTAACGACGTCTCGGATGTCACTCGCTTTACTTGAGATGGACATTAGATTTGTCAGTTTTCTTCAGCGAGAGCTTCTAGAATTCGTGGGAAGCCATACTCGCAGTCTCCCCTCCGGATTGCATGGGATAGTTCTCTATATCTCTGGGTTTTTTTTTCGAGACGGCGGATATCCGTTCATCCGATAAAGGTCGCGCTCGCGATCGTCTGGGATCGATAGATACAGACCAGGCCAGGCAGGAGAATCGAATTTCCCCACTTCCCCCAATTTTATTTTCCCGGCATTGCATTTTATTTTCGTTTGAAATGCGGATATCCGTCAGAGAATCCTACTAATCTGACGCGAGATGGCTTCCATGAATCCTTCGTGCACTTCATCAGGCGCCGGTTCCAAATTACATCTGACGGGGGAACCGAGGCGTACCAGGCGTCGCCGAATCCTCCGGGACGAAACGGAGAATCGCGCTGGATCACGTTCCCAAAAAACCGAGGAAATGAGATTATGGAGATTAAAATCGTCGGATCGGAAGTGAGGCATTGAAAAACCTTAGCGCCCCGCCAAAAATCTTTCGCATTCCCACCTCACTTTCTCATTTCGTGGTCTCGATGCGAGTTTGCAGTAATTGCAAATTCGTGAACATCATAATCAGTTCAGAAAATAACTAGATCCTTTAATTATATGAACGATTTCAAAATAAAGAGCATGCGGAATATCGGGAACGGCAACGCAAGCAATCATGTGTTGTTCTGAGAATTATCACTTAATAAATTAGTCCCGGCGAAATTTCTCTACAGAACGTCACTCTTTGCGTTTCTCATAGTTCGACAGTATTTTTTTAAAAGGATTTTGCTCAATATTTGATTTCCAACAAGACGAAAATCTCAGCTTGGATGAATCCACTCGCGACTCGTTCGTGAAATTCCATTCCGTAGTTATTGTACTGCGTATATATGTATTTTGTGAGTTGTTTCGGACCGTCGAGTCCGGTAGAGTCCGAAGCGCGTTCATACCCAGAGAAGCAAGAATTTGTTGAACACTCGATCGCGTCTGGCGGGCGTCTGCACACCAAATCGGTCTAATCGCTATTCAGTCCGGTGAAAGCGTTTAGAATTCCAACAGCCTTGGACCGATGCGGTCTGGATATCATGAGTGGATGTAACATACGATAAGTGGATATGACATATCGCATGTTGAGCAACGTTTTCACGGAGCTAATGAAGACCAGGCTAGACTGAGCTGATTAAGGGTGCAAGGCGCTCTATGTCGTGATCAAAGCGGAAGTTTTCGCTCCAAGGCGCTCTGTATACATTAGTTTCGGAGCACCTCCTTTTTCAACGTTTGGCTAAACTTAAGAATACACCCTGGGATGAATTAAGGCCGTTCTTCCAAGTTGGAATAGCTCCTTTTGCTTCATGGAATCCTGAGAAATTTTCTATCATAAGTGTCCTTTCGGGTTTCAGGAATTGTTCAGTCGACGGTGCCTTTAAGGGGCACACCCGGGTGCTGATACAACTCGAGATTCCTAATCTATTTAAATGAATTACGTGCTTCACCGAAAATACTTTGGGTCGCTCCTTGCATCGGCAAGTTCTTCGCGATCCGTACGAGAACCACCGCCGGTGCGACGCCAGCTTTCACTCCATTTCAGTCCATCGATGCTTCACACTGTCGAAATCGGTATAGATTAGATCCGTTAGATCTAATCCATACCGCAAGCAGAGTACTTCCCATCAAAATCACCGCAGATTATCGATACCTGAATTTTTGCGTTAGACTGAACTCTTTCCGATCGCCAGAAGAACGAGAAGAAAAGAAGCAGATTCGTTCCCATGTATGCATTTTCAGATCTGCGAAAGTACTCGACGGTTACGGACGTAAATTGATAGATTCGGGGTTTCGGGAAGGAAAGAATGCAGGAAGGAAGAAATTAAGCATAAGTTTTACCAGTCTTTTAAGCTCCTGCGTTAGAATGAACGCAAGAAGAGATGATGTCGTGCCTTTTAGGAAGGATAATCGAATTAGGTGTTATAATTAAATTGTTTATCCAGGCTTCCAATATCTTCAAACTGCGACAAGATAACGTTATGGCGGAGCAGATTTCATTTACTGCCAACCGCGATTGCACTCGATGCACGCTCTCTTGCATATTTCCTATTCGAGTGGTCCCAATATTTTTCGGTTTTACTCAGTGCAAATTCACCTCGTCACCAACACACGGGGAAGAAGTAGGTGCGCGACCGAATCTGTTCTCGATCATCGAAAGCCTTGGAAAGGGGAGGATATCGGCTGGTTGATGGAATTCTTAACTTCGCGATGGAAAAGACGAAGACTGGAAAGGCAGTCCCCATCGCGTGTCGTATGATAAGAGACGAGAATATTGGAGAGAGAAGAATAGAGGAGCCATCTTCAGATATTCCAGATCGATTCATCCTTTATGCCGTGATGAGACTCGATATCTCATCCAATGCCATTCCCCAGGCATCTCACACGACATATGACATGTCTCTGAAGCTTTCTCCGCTCCCTTCTCTTTCCCAGGAACGAAGCTGAAAAAGACGAAAAAAAATCCGCCATCGAAGATGGCTTCCAGAGGATCTTGGAGTCTCCTGTGCTTTCTCGCAGCGATTGCGTTATGCCGAGGACCGTGTGCGGGCTACGTGCTCGAGGGAATGCACACGTCGTACGTGGAGTATCCTCGTTGGTACCCGGGACTCAACAATACTCTGGAATTGGAATTCAAGACGAGAGAGGCGAACGGACTTCTCTTGTACACGGACGACGGTGGTGGACGCGACTTCTTCGAACTGAAGATCGTGGAGGGTGTGGCTCGTCTCAGGTTTAACCTGGGCGGGAGTGTGCAATTTCTCACCGTCGGACGCGGTTTGGATGACGGAAATTGGCATCGGATCCAAATCGGTCGCGTCAACGAACTCACGCGACTGACGGTGGACTACGTCTCGGAAACGAGAGCCTCATCCGGTGCCGAATTTCTCTTCGGCTCCCTTCAAGATCAACGCGATCGACAGAACTCTCCCGTGTTCGTCGGGGGACTTCCTTTATCGTACAACACCCGATTGATTCAGTTGTCCCTTCCTAGCGTCATCTTTGAGCCGAGGTTTTCGGGAGAGATTCGGAACGTCGTATTCTCTTCTTTGGATGGACGACCTCGTCGACAGCCCATCGTCTCGTCCTCGGTATGCTTACAGATGGAGTTCGTGATCCCAATCTCAATGCCCCCCATCGGGGGCCCAAAGGCTGCCACCGATTCCCCCATCGGTTTTCTTCAACATCTATCGAGATCGGCTTAGAGGTGGTGTCGTTGGAGTGCTACAACGTGATCCCAAGCTCAATGCCCCCCCCCCCCGCCTCCCCTCTTGTCAGCACATGGTGAACTGAGGATGTGATATCCATTCCTTTTCGTCATGCAGGGAACCCGTGACGTGGGAAAAGATCCTTGCGAACAGGATCCAAACCCCTGCGACAAATCGAGAGGAGGACTTTGCATCACGACGGATGCAGGGACCACGTGCGAATGCAGGGCTACCGCCAGCGAGGGTGTCTTCTGTCAGTCAAGTTAGTACTCCTTACTTCTCTTGCTCTAGTTTTAATCGGGTTCGACAACTTTTGGTAGATCTGTTTTGCAAAAAGGAGAGATCGGTCATAATCTCGTCCCGCCCGTTCGTCCTTCCGTCCGCGCATCTTCACTTCCGTGTCGAACGATAGCTGAAATAATCTCCTCGATTGCTGCAAAACTTTGCACGCTGATACGTAAAAACAGCATGTGGCTCGAGTTCGTTTTCGGAGAAATTCGTGTCATAGAGCTTCTTAGCGAATTTAAAGTTTTAATTTTGCACATGCATGAAGATTAGGTGGTTGGACGAGAGGGAATGAATGCCTTTTCCCCTCCTTCCATTCCGACTTCCCGCCCTTCCTGTAGCACTCCAACGACACCACCTCTAAGCCGATCTCGATAGATGTTGAAGAAAACCGATGGGGGAATCGGTGGCAGCCTTTGGGCCCCCGATGGGCTGATGGGCGGCTATGATCTCACACATATCGGCTGGTGCATGTGCCGATGGCAGCAAATCGGGAGGAAGGGGAATGAGGAAGGCAGCAAATCGTTATTCAATATTATGCGCTATTACCGGGTGAGGCAAAAAAACCGCGCCGCTCTTTGAAAATGTGTGGCTCCTCTGAAACAGCAGCTAGAACAACGAGGTTTATTTCACACGCACCTCTATGTATCCTTCGAGCATCCGAAAATGTTTTCCCGTTTAACTCGACCCGTTTTAACACGCGAGTGATTTTACAAAAGCAGCTGAAATTTTATATTTGTACTCGCATCTGGACGCTAACGGGAGGACATGCCCCACTCACTAGGAATGACGATTCTTTTCAAGGTTTTTTCCTCAGCACTTCATTTCGTCGAGCAGATCTCTGACTCGTCCTTATATGAGTCGCTCCGTGAGTTTTTAGACTTGGGACTTTATTATAACGCGAGAAAAGGACTGGTTATATTTTTCCGAAGTTCTCCCCTTCAGTCTCTATGCCCTTCCTCATCCGTTCAAACCACTTCTGAAATGCCGCAGCGAAGTCTTCTTTAGGTATGGCCGAAATTGCTCCATCCAACGCGCACTCCAGCTGTTTTCATCGTCAGATCATCTCCCTTCGGCTTCTCTTTAATTTTTGGGAAGAGCCAAAAGTCGCAAACTCGCCGAACTCTCCAAATCTGGAGACGGATGGGGAAGGACAGAGATTCCAGCCTCTTGCAGGTACAGGTAGGTCACAGTAGCAGCGGCTGAGTGTGCAGGTGCATCGTCAAGGTGGAACTGGATGCCCCGGAGTCCGGTGTTTGGCCGCGGGTTGCAAAGCTCACGAAAGACTTCTGGAAGGCTCACAGTCGGTTATCACTTGACAGTGGAAGTGGCCGTGCAGTGTCTCCGAAGTTTCACGAGCCTCACCACTCCGGAGGAAAATAAAAAGATGGCGTACATCTTCTTCCACACACACTGGGAGCGTCGGTGCTCGACGGGTTGGGAGTCTCCTTGAGGAGCCACACCAGGCTTTGCCGCTTGATCAAGGGGTCGTACAAGTGGATCCATACTTCGTCGCCCGTGCAGATTTCGTTCACTTTACGGGAGGCCCTTCCCTCGAACCGATCGACACCAAGTGACAGAACTCCACTCTTGCATCTTCCTGGTCCTCTAGTTTGAGTATGGAGTACCAATCGTGCACATATCTTTCTGATACAAAGGTGCTCATGCAGGATACTTTGTACTTGCCCCGATCCGATGCCCAACCCTTTCTCTATTTCATTCATATAAGTCGAACGGGGATGTATTTGCACGAGCGAGCGCACCAGATCGATGCTTTTTGGTGTCACCGCTGTCGGAGGGCGCCCAGATCGGGGCTTCTCTTCGAAGCCATTTTACCCACACTCGAAGCGACGGTACCAGTTGAATACTGTTGCGCGTGAAGGGGCCTAATAATGCCCTTTGCAAACGTCGCATCAAGCATCAAGGCAAACGTCGCTTGACAAGCCTTTCTCCCAATTGTAAATAACGATGGAACGAGGGTGATGATGGGTCATTTCAGCCATAGGAAGAATCCCCGTTCACGAAATGTCGCTACCTGATGTTACTCAAAGTGCGGCTAAATTTCAACAGAGCTGGATGGAACTTGCACAAGTGGGCAAGAAGAATACCTTCTTAAGAAGTGCCTTCGAGGAATACATAGGTTTAAACTCATTTGCTTGTATTTTTAGGAGAAAAGCCTAATAACTTTCGGAGTGACCCACGTACGTTTGGCAATTTGCAGATGAAAATTTAGCATTCTAGGATTATCATCTCGAAATATAGTGACTTCTCCCGCGTGAGCGCAGTTTTCTTTAGTCCCGGCTAGTTTTAGACTTCTGCTACTTCTCTTCCTCTCAGATGAACCGGTTTTTCGCAGTTTGTGAATCAATCTCAGCACGATATGATGCCTAAATTTCTTTCATCATTTAACAGGAAATTCTAGCAAAATTCTGCTTTTCCCCATCCTTTCGCTAAGAGCAGCATTTTCATAAGCAGGCGGAGGAACTCTGACCCAAGATTGGTGCGCTCCACGCGTACCAACTACTCTTCCGCCGATACGCTTTATCGCACGATAATAAAATTCCAGTTGGCTTCGCGTTTTTTGCTCTTACGGCAAAACGGCTGGAGAAAAATGTACAAGAATTTAAACGTTTAAAGTAAGGCTGTACCGATGTATCGGCTAACGCCGGTATCGGCCGCCGGGGTTGCACTATCGGCACCATCGGCCATCGGCCTATGGCAAAGGTGCCGGTGCCCAAAGGACGGGCGAAGCGAAAAAAAAAATTAGATGAGGGTGTTCACGCGCCTCGGTGTCGGCCCTCATGTCTCACTTCGGCCACTCCTGCCAGCCCCTCCCAGGAAAAAATATCGATCGGATTATGTTACAGCAGCATTATAGGAACCAGCGGAGGAAAGTAGCGGTAAAGAACGGGAAATCATTGAATCTCCATTTACGTTATGCTTTTGCAAGGATGCGTCACTAAAGCAATGGGTAGCAAGCTAACCACGGACAGAAGCATTGAGAGACGGACAGGCTGGACAGAACCAAAAGCGATCTCTATCGTTTCAAGGAGGCCTACTGATAAGTATCACATTGGCTTCCAATTAGGCCTATTTGCATTTATAGGCGACTTCTTCTACAGACCACAATTGCCACTGGCACAGGCCGATGGTTATGTGGAAAAAATCGGCCATCGGCTCACCGGCCAAATTTTGCCACTGGTGCAGCCCTAGTTTAAAGAATACGTAGAATTCGTTGGCAAAAAAATGTTTATCCCGCTCTCTGCTATCTCATAAACATGAATCTCAAGAGCGGCGCGTTTGTCTTGCCTCATCTGGTGTTAACTTTTTTTTTGCGCCAGCTTAAAAGAGATCAATGGCCGCATCTTTGTACCGTGTCCTTTGCGAGGGGGGAGGCTGGAGACACCAGTTCTACTTTGAGAAAAGACAAGGAGGTCCAGCGCTGGGTCATGTTTGCAAGCACACGTGTTCTTTCCTTTTTCCTCCTTTTTTTTGCTGAGGAGGAGGGGGAGGGGGAGGGGGGGAAAGCGATGTTGGCATCGGCAGCGTGATAACCTGCTGATGGTCGATGGTACAGATCAGGGGTGTCTAACTCGATTAGGCTGGGGGCCGGATGGAAGCCTTCAAGGGTGATTAGGCCACAATAAAAACGTAAAACCTAATCTTTAATGCAAAGAGGCCGAAATTTGCAGTACTTTTCCGTAACCAACTGTTGAAGAGGAGGGCCAGACAAAATGGCCAGGGGTGTCAAACTTCGCCAGTTTGACCTCCCTGGTGTAAATGATCGGCGGCCTACTTAAAAAAAAAACTATAGTATAAATATTTAGTGATAAGCCTTTTTTTTTTTAGAGGTGTTCTAAAAGGGGTGCATCCGGTAGTCTCGTATCACCTACACTTCTGTCACATGATGTCAAGAGCTACACGGGAATGCATGTGAACCCTATTGGGCCGGGGGCTGGGATGAAATCGTGGTTTTCCAGGCGGTAAACGAACGAGAGAGCTACGTCTCCGGCATCCAGTCCTTTCCCGTTCCTCCCTTTACGCCCGAGCATGCAATTCACACGATCGGCTGGCTCTTTCATGCCGAGCTACGCTTAGTGACTGTCTCGATCTCGTTAGCGTTTCTCACCCTGGAGATAAAGTCAAGACTGTGCTACGTAAGGAGTGGTGGATTTGTAATGGTGTCTATTCGGGGTTTCTCTTCCTGAAATACCGTACTGCATACGGAATCGATGACAACCCCCTTTGTCATCGATTCCGTGTGCAGTACGGTACTTGAGGAAGAGACATTGAAGGACATTGTCTCGAGACACATTTCAATCCCTTTAAATGACTGGTGCATTTTCACACCATATCCATGATCCTCCATACCTGCTCCATACCATCCTAAACTCTTTATCCGGGAAGCATCAAGGAAAGAGGTCGGCTTCAACCCTCTATGTTTATCTATTCAATGCATGACTGAAGGCTGGATGAGAGGAAGAAGGGAAATAAAAAGAGAAAGGGAATTGCCACTGTGCAGCTCTGCTACTGGGGGATAACGAATCCACTCACTCTGAATTGATAATCCGCGATATCTCTATCCTCTTTTCTCTTTTCTTTTATCTTCAGACTCCACAAACAGAAGCCATTATCTACGATTGCTCCTCTGTCCTCGTTTCTCGCGAAAGAACATGCAAGTCGATCGAATAACCTGACAATTTCATGGTCCGGCGAAGTCACACTCCATCGGAACGTAGCCATTCCATTCCGGTGGATGCCTCGGTCCATCGTTTCCAGGAAGCTGGACTAGGAGTATATATTGCTGCTCGCATCAGGACTCCGGAAGAGCCATGAAACGGATCGTATTTCTTTGGGAATGGGTTCGGAAAAGAATGGTAATGCACCGTTTCTGACAGAGAGGGAAGGGAAGGAAAGCGAACTGGCCCGAGTTGGCCCGTTTGCCAACTCCATTGTCCAGCTTGTCACTCCCATACTCTTCATTCCTCCATCATGGTCACATTATAGATAATCCTTAGGGCGGGAAAAAAAAGGAAATGGAAGCAGAAGCGGAGGAATATGTCTACAAAGAAACTGTGTCGGTTCAATGAATCTTGAAGGGAAAAAGGACTTGAATAAATTTCCCGGAAGATTTTAACAAGGGCTTCTATGAGGGAGAGGTGGGCGGACTTCACGGAACAATTTTCATAAGAAGCTTTCATTCTTTCTCCTTAGAAACCATAATACAGTCTTGTAGGGACTTTAATAATTTCCTAGGTCGTCTTTTCCAAGCAGTGTAAAACCTATTTCTAGAGCTAGTTATTCATATTTACCCTCCACTCCAATGGGGTATTTTGGCTGAAGAGTCGGGGGAAGAGGGGGCTGGGGCGGCCGCCCCCCCCGTAAAATACGCTATTAATCCATCCCTTCCTCTGCATGAGTCCTGGAATAACACATCGCTATTGGCTTCTGGGTCATGATTCATCATTGAAAGAGCCTCAATTTGTGCATCGAAGGATATTCTTATCTCGGACGTAAAACTCTTAATAACTGATGAAGCCAACGATGGACGATTGCCTCGCGTCACGAAACCATAGGTTCTTCTCCTGTCCATGAAAGACTGAGTCAAATGTACATGAATGAGAGAAGCACAAAAGAAGCGAAAGCAAATGCAAGAAGCAACGGTTCTCCCGTGCTTGTTTTGTTTGGGAAAGAGGAGAGGTCATTGTCAATGTAAAAAGCCATGGGTGGGTTCGTCGATATATACACAAAAGGGTGCCATGCAACTCCCGTGTCTGCATCTAGCGAACACCTAAGGTCAATATATTATACACACAAGTATGTGCATACATGCCAGGGCTCCCCCCCCTTTCCCCCTTCTTGTTTCCTCTTCTCTTTCTTGCCTTCCTGTTGCTGCTAAAGACGCTGCAAACGAGCTTGAAGTCCCGAATTGGGAGAGAATCCTGGACACCTCCATCAGGTTGCCATAATCCTCTTTCGTGAGAAGTCCCAATGACTAAATTTCCCCCCTCCTTCTTTCTTTCCCTGAATGGCTCATAATCGCATTGATCAATCGACAGAAGAGGTGAAAAAGGGAGTAAACAGTATATAGACCTATAGGGAGAGGGAGAAAGTCCGGAAACGGGCTTTGGCTTGTGTCATGAAAGGAAGGCCAAGGGAGGGGGGGAGGGGGGGGATGTGTTTGAATCTTCGTCCGTTGCCATGGCAACCATCCTCAGATGCCGTCGCCCCCTTTTCTTTCCCTCCGTCTTCTCCTTTCCCTCTATCTCTCTCTCATGGGATGGATATATCAGATGAGAGATAGAGCATAGGGTGCAAGTGTGAATATTTCTCGATAAGCCGCTATATATTCACGCAAAAGGAAAGGCCATCGACCAAGCCAAAACAGGAGGTATGCCTATATTTAAAACATCTGGATATCTATAATTGAAGATGGGGAAACACGGGAAGAGATGAGACGATCCCATGACCAGGTATCAAGGTCCCTTTGGTCATTAATGCCCTTAGTACATGAAGGAGCGTGCCAGTCCCCCTTGTCTTATAGGAGGGTGGAGTGAGTAGGCTGATGCTTATGGATCGATCATAGTCTTTTACTATGAGCAGCTCATCTATCATGCATGCAAGACCCAAGCCCCAGACCCTTCCCTTCGAATGTGGCTTTGCCTACATTAGCCTCGCCCTTCACGTTCACGACCCAATCTCCTGATAACGACCTCCCCACAGGACTCATTACAGATCGATGGAATGTTAAAGTCTCCTTTTACCAAGGGTCCTCATTACCCTTGTTTCTCGTCCCCCTGCCCCCTTGCATCTTTAGGTTCGGAGCCAGTCGAGGCCACTTTTATGGGAGGTCATTTGATGTACGATGTGACTCGATCTGGTGGGGAAGCCATCGTGTCCAAGAACGACCAACTCACACTCACTTTCAGGACCAAAGAGCCCGACGGACTCCTCTTCTATACTGGTAATTATCAAACCAACCAGAACACCCCTTGCGAGTCGTGAAATATAGCTCTTATTATGACGATAATTTTATCGAACTCTTTAGGCGATGGGAGCGACCATATATACGTGAAACTTCAAGATGGGGGAATCTGGGCAGGGGTGAGCCTAGGAAGTGGGAAATGGGAAGCTAGGCTTCGACCTTCTCATCCGCCAGCCCGATTCCATGATCAACAATGGCATACGCTCAACATGTATCGAACCCTTCAGCAGGTATAGTTTGTCAATGACACTATCTCTTATTCTCTGAACACTCTATCCTCAACAATGAACAAGTCAACAATAATCCATCGGAAGCATCCATTCTATAATTCCCCAAGACTTTCATCAAGAGCCATCAAGAGTTAACATGCATTAATTATACAAGGCGCCCTTTAAACCGGGGCCACTCCTTGCTTTTCCTCTGTTTTGAGCACGTAACCTGGCAAAGCTATTTAAATCTACATTTTCCATGACATATCAAGACGGTTTATCACTTAACAATCAATGAGTCATGTCCTAATAAGTTCGAGAAAGAAACGAGTGCCTTTACGAAGTTTTGACGATCTGCTTTTTCTTGGACATGAACAGGGCCGGCCCTAGCTATTTCGGCGCCCTGTGCAAAGAACGCCCCCCAGCAGGGCGAAGGGTCAATCCCTAGCGTCAAATATGACACTGAAACTGAAGGCATTTCCACCTTCTGAGTAAAACTGAGGGTGGCATTCATTATTGCTTCATACATTTAGTCACATTTGGCACCTCTGGTGAATTTGCGCCCAGTGCGGAGGCATATGTGGCACATGCTCAAGGCCGATCCTGGACATTAATAAGTTTCAGGATCGTATGCACCTGACAACCAGGAGGTTATAGGCTCAAATACGGAGCATATTAATTGCTTAAAATATTAAATAATAAATTGAGTAAAAGGCATCCTGCATATATGCTTACAACAGATAAATCTATAATCGAACTATGATTACACTTATCTCTTCTCATGCTCTCTCGACGGGATTTCAGATCCCGGGATATGACAACATCCTTCACGTGAGTACATCCAATCGTGACAGACATGATGGACTTGACTCAGTCTACATCCCTTCCTTCACGAATGCTAGTATCTCATTTTGTTGACGGTTGCAGATAACGGTGACGGTAGACGGGGTGTACACTGAACGAGGTAGGACTCCAGGACCATTCACAATGCTTACCGCATCCAAGATCTACGTCGGCGGGGGAGAAATGGAATTAAGACATATTCCACCCTTTCGTGGGTGCATGAAAAAGGTGAGCATCCTTCAAAAGCCAAAAAGGTCAAAAGACATCCTTCTATAGCGAGCTTCATAACTCGTTCCCCCCCCCCCCCCAAATAGCACAGAAGATTGTAGGGGGAATTCCAGGTCTTTCCCACGGTTCTTTAATGCTAAGTTGCATTTCTAAGTTTCAACATTCCGCTCCCCTTCCTTAAAAAAAATACACCCTATAACAGATAACAGACCGCGAAAAAGTCCCAAAATTTCCCCTACAATGAGTTGACATTTAAAAAAGAGTTCTTGCGAATGAGTGCAATAGAGTGGGCATTTGTGAATGGGGTGTTTTGCAAACAGGTGGAATATTCGGCGAATAACCTGCACTTGAGGCTCTTAGAACTGGGATACTCCGGAAGCAGCCTGGTGACTTTCATGGGGAAAGTGGATTGGGGTTGCCAAGAACCCGAACCTTCCTCTCCCATCACCTTCACCAATCCTCTCGCCTATCTCGTCCGTTTCGCTTCCATTCCTATTGCATAAGGCATTGTTTTGTAGTCGGACTCGGGTTTGAGACCGTAGCTTTTGACTTGCGCCTTATAGATTTGGTAATTTACTCCTTCTTTCCTCTGGTCTGTTTCTATCTCTCTCTCTATCCTCTAGAGAGGTAACATGGAGGCAGTGATCACTTTCTTGGAGCCTCTCTCTCACCTGGTAAGATGAGAGCCCTCCTCCTAGGTTTCTTTTTCTTTTTCCCATCTCACATTTTTCTTTCCTTTTTCACTGCACTCGTCTCTTTCGTCGTGCCTAGACCCGCTTCTAGGTGACTTGATCAAAGAAAAGAAAGCCACTCGATTTGCACCCGCACATTGCAGAGCTGCAAGAGACTCACGATGCACATTTTTGCCCACTGCGATAACACGTTTCATGTTTTGCCTCTTTTTCGTTGCTGTTTCAGTCTCCTGCGGCAACTTGACCACTGCTTCCATTATTCATCCGTACTTAATTCTTCCTGTCTGCATGGATTTCTCACATTCGTGACAACGGAATGTCCTTGGCAAAAGCATGATCGATTCTTTCTTGGATCGCCGTAGATATCATCACGAATGCCGTCACCTTGACTTTCACATATGGGCACGCTTGAGTGTTTCGTTTGACTCGTGATTAGGTGCTGCCTGGCTGGGATGCAAAGGCATCGGGGGCCCTATCCTTCAAGTTTCGTACCAATGAAGACACGGGACTCCTTCTCTACGCAGCCGGACATGAGGTAATGCGAGAATCTCCAATGCGAGTGTTTTACGACTCCCTTCATTCCCTCCACTATATATATACATATACTTTACTGCATCTGTTGGGGAGAAGGCCGACTATGTTGCCGTGGAGTTGGTGGACGGACAGGTGTACTTACACGTGAATTTGGGTTCGGGTGCTCTGAGGATCTTACCGAGTCCCCGTAGAGTCGATGATGGATTGTGGCATGAGGTTCACCTCACACGAAATGCACGACAAGGAAGAGTCCTTTTGGACGATGCTCCTGCAGATTTCACCACACCGGGCATCGAAGAGGAACTGAATCTCGAAGGAAATCTCTACCTGGGTGGAATAGGTCCTTCGAGCCAGGCCTTCGTCTCCCCTCCACCCCCTGAGGTCTGGTCTGTCTCCTTACAGCGTGGATATGTCGGATGCCTTCGGGATTTCTTCCTCAATGGAGAACCCATCGATCTCGCCAGATACGTCAATCAACAGGACTCGGGTGAGACCAGCAGCCTCACACGATCAAGGGCGCCACTCGACCTTGTCTCGGGGAGAACTTTGCTATGAAATTGCTGGGTTTTCTTTTATCCGTGTCTCCTTGATTGCTGCAGAATCGATACTGCCGAGATGCCGGACTACCCGACTGCAGTGCACGAATCCGGTGTGCAAAAACGGAGGGATTTGTCACGAGGGTTGGAATCGACCCCTCTGCGATTGCTCCAATACTCCATTCACGGGACTTCTCTGCCAACGAGGTCTTTTTTTTTCTTTCTTTTCCTTCAACCCTTCCCTCGCCGTTTCCCTGGGGAAACCCCGTTTTAATTTTTTTTTTTGTTGCTTGGATAAAGATGCGGCTGTGCTGAGCTTCATGGGAACGCAGAAGTTTCGATTGACGAGGCCCCGAGTGATGAAGACCCAGGCGGAGGATGTGACGCTGCGATTTCGCACTTCTCGACCCGATGGAATCCTTCTTATCACTTCTTCCTCTTTAGACGGAAAGAAGCGAGACACATTGCACATCGCCCTAGCGGCTAGAAGAGTCCAGGTCTCCCTTCACATAAACGGGATCTCCCAGGTCTCGATAGGATCTCCTTCACACCCTCGTCCCCACTCACATGAAATCAAATTAGGCTCGTTATAAACAGAAGTGCATTTGCAGGAGGTGGTGGCTGGTGAGAATCTGAATGACAATAGATGGCATAACCTCAAGTACAGAAGGAGAGGCAGGAGTATTTCGCTTTCGGTCGATGGAGCTACTCCTGTCGTCGGTTAGTTAATGTCAATATCAATTCATACACTATGCTCACATTACTCTAACTGGCAATGACTCCGTTTTCCCGAACTGCGAATGTTTCACATCTCCCAAATCTTCGTAGTTGAGCTTCGTGGCGAGGTTTTGACGTTGGAGCATGAGGTGCTCCAACTGGGGAGTCCATTTCGACAATCCCTCTCCCCTTCTGTCAGCTACAATTCCCGCATTCATCAGCCTTACATCGGAAGCCTTCAGCATTTGATTTTCAATGGGGAAGAAATTCTGGAACTGGCCCGAGACAATCTTCTCAATAACGTGGACAATACGGCCACATATGGACACCGGGAACAAAGACTGCAAGATGCAGTCACGTTCAAGAACAAACACACATTCGTCGGACTCGCCGGCTTCGAATCGCGCGGTCTTCAAGGAGACCTAGGAATTTATTTCCAGATGAAGACCCTGGAGTCCAGTGGACTTCTTCTCTTCAGTGGCGGCAGAGGGGAGAGCAAACACTTTCTAGCAGTGGAACTTGTGAATGGACACCTGCAATGTGTGTTTGATGCCGGTCGAGGACTAGTCGTGATTCGAGACAATTTCCGAAGGCAGCTCAACGACAACAGGTGGCATTCCGTGAGCATTGGGATTGGGCAAAGGAAAAGTCAGGGTGAAGACGGAATCCAACACACCCTCATGGTCGACTCCCAAATTTTCACCACTAGCAGCGGAAATAGGGAGCTCAAGCTGGATCTGGGAGGCATCGTCTACCTCGGTGAGTCTTCTGGGTTTCTCTTCCCCCTCTCCGAAAGTCTACACACACAAGCATCCTCCTCAGGAGAGGATGACTAAAAATTCGATGAGAACCACTACGTCCATTGTGTCTCGTAGGTGGGATTCATCAGAGGAAACTCTTGCCAGGAGCCGTGCTTTCCAAGACAGGGTACAAGGGGTGTCTTGCCAGCCTGAGTCTCAATGGAGAACCTGTGAATCCTCTAAAAGATCCTGTTCTCCACAATCCCATGCTCATCTCTGGATGCCTTGGTGGGCCATTGACCTCCTTAGATGATAAAAAGAAAGAAGAGAAGACCTAGTTCACCCATGAAGTTCTCTATTTTGATAGGTGATCACGAACAGTGCCACCCTGACACATGCAAGCATGGAGGAGTGTGCATCCAAGAATGGAGTTCCTTCTCCTGTGACTGTGACCTCACTTCTTTCACAGGACATACCTGCACCAATGGCATGTGTCATGTCGCCTTTTTCCGCGCCCATCTACCCTCAAATATTTCCACGCTATCATTTTTGGAAGTGCATTTCCCGCGAGAGATGCAAGATATTCCACAAATTCAATGTCAAAAGAAAGCGTAAATTACTTTATACGGAGAGGCGATCGTTCCTGGCATGGCCAGACCGGTTTTTCTTTTTTAGGTCGGACACGAAGTACTTCGATTTGCTTGGAAATGCGACATTCAGCTTTTACGACGCTTTTCAAGCGTTATTTAGCAAAAAATGACGTTTTCCGTGATTTTTAAATTATTAATTTCTGACAGAAAGCAAAAGTCTGTACATTTTTCTCCTACTGGAAAAAGAACAGTGCAACGGAAATATTAAAAATTATCCATTTGAAAAATTTGGATATGAGCGTTCTACTGAACTCGATGAAAGGTTACGAAAATCTTTTGAGAGTGATGGGGATAAATTTCAAGGATACAAATCAGGCCTTTAATTGGACAATACCAATACCACAGGTATTGGTAGTCACTCATTCGACAAAAGAATATTCAAAACTTTGGTGTTTCCCCGGAAATTCTGGCTGCACGAGAAAGGAACTTAAAAAAAAAAGTTCTAATCTTCAGGAGGGCAGTGAACTATGAGGATATATGAAAATGAAAAAATGAGACTTTTTATTCTTCCTGTCTCTTACTAGAGAGTAATTCATATCGCTTTGGGTCTTCGGGAGGTCTAATCACGCTGACATACCCCGAGGAGCAGAGATGGGATTCTCGTACCGATATCCTTGCTTTGGGACTCATTACATCCAAGTCTCAAGCTCTTCTCGCCTATATAGACAGCTTCACTTCCTCTGATCGCCTTCATCTTCAAATCGTAAGCCTTCCTTTTGTACCTTATTACCTCCCTTCGGATCAAAGAACATTTCAGAGACAGAACATGTTCTCCTTAGGTGGAGGGTAGAGTCATGTTGGGGTATAGCCTAGGAAAAGGTGTAAGGACGCTGGGAGATCATGAAGGGAAGGTGGATGATGGTGAATATCATGTTGTGAGAGTCACTCGATCAGGCCCCAATGCTACATTGCAAGTCGATGATCGACCTCTTGTCGCAGAATACCCCTCAGGTGAGCCTTAGGTTCTCCAAGATCATTGGCGAATACGTTTGTTGCTGATTCTCGACTTTCTCTCCTCACAGCAGGCCCACACAATGAACCATTTGATGGAATCAGTCGAATTCAAGTGGGTGGTCGGTGGAATGAGCTAAAACAACAGATTGAAGAGCCTTTCCAAGGCACTGTCTCTGGATTTGTCTACAATGGACAGAGATTGCTGGACATGGCTGCTTATGATGATCCATGGATCAGGCTCCACGGAGATGTGCATCTCTTGTCCAAACTCCCAATCAAACTCACTCATGATCACATGCAAAAGGTCTTTTTTCTTTCACCCTTCCCCATTTATTGGTCAATTGAATGTGAAATGTGAGCAGAATTTCTTGAAATCCTAATAGAGTCCTCCAAGTGAGGGACCTACAACAGATGATCTGATACTACCAGAGGGATCCGGATGTCTACCTGAATACAGTGGTGGATGCATTTCACTCATACCACCTGGCACAGGTGAGAAGCACGCATGGAAAGATAAAAATAGATACTTGATACTTAATGTTTCAAGTCCAAATGATTCCAAGGCTAATCAAACAATTATCCTGCGTAACCAGGGCATCTCTTGAATCTTACATCTGGCTTACTAATTGCATGCGTGATCCCTCCTCATTTGAGACATTGGTATTAAATAATAATAAAAACCGTACAGTTAGATGTGACAAGCAAATGGGAATGCCTGAAATATTGACATGTTTAAAAATGTGAAAGTTCTTTTTATGTGTCAGAGACCAAGGAAGACCGTTTCCTTCTATAATAACAGAAGGAATGCTCTTTTTTGCAGATGAATTGGTAACACCAGTTTACATAGCTCCAATGCCACCATCAACTCCTCCTCCACCCTCACACAGAAAACAGTGGGAGGATGGGAGAAGAAATTGTGATGATGAGGATTGTGAATATGGGTCTGGAGATGGGATTTATGATCCTATTGATCAGTCTACCTTCCAGTCTCTCATTCCTGAGCTTTCTTCTCAAGAAGGTGAGTATAGAGATCCACATTGCTTGAACATTTCCAGCAATAAAGGCAAATCTTTTTCATGGCAAGTTTCTCTTACCTCCAGAGACAACTAAAGGCTCATTGACGCCATCAAGTTCATCAACCACAACATCCACCACCAGCACTTCCACAACAACAACTACAGAAACTACATCAACATCTCAGACCTCCAGAAAGCCATCAACAACATTGAAGACAACCACTACGAAAGCCACAACAACCACAGAACGAAGAGGGCCAACTTCAGCCAAGCCTACACCTCCACGTCTATTTCCTGAGCGTCCTCCAACAGAGGAGTCTACAGATCTGCCACATCCCATTCAGCCTGACTGGAAAAGAAAGGTTGAGGAATCCCAAAGGGCCAAGAATGCTGATGCAAAAAGCAAATCTGAGACTTCAGAAAGCACAGCCCTCATTGCAGGCATCATTGTGGCTGCAGTGACCTTAATTGTGTTGGTCATCTTCCTCATCATACGATTTCGTGGCCGCTCTGAGGGGTCCTATAAAGTAGATGAGAGGCAGAGTTATCAATATAGTACTATCAGTGGGACACCTGGGAGGTATCGAGGTGACAGACAAGCAGGATTCAATGGGATGTCCACTCAACGTCCAGGACGATGCAAGAACTCAAAAGACGTCAGGGAATGGTATGTGTGACACATGCGAGGGATGTGATACATCATCTGTGATCTCTCTCCCATTCACTTCCTCACTCTCTACAGAGTATTGCAAAAAAAGCCAATGATTTTTAATTGCTATATATCAGACTTTGATCAAACCTCACCAAATTTTGGGCAAACATAGCTAGTCTTTATTCTTCACTAGTTTATGAAGTATGTAAAATCTTTCATTTCAAATCAAAGTTATTAGCAATATTCTGCTATGAGTTTGAAAATTAAAATGGACAGCTTAGAAAATTACTACAGAATTCCAGAAGCTTTTGGATGAATTTTCCAATCAAAATATACTGCAGGACAATATAAATCTCCTAAGTCTCTCAAAGCAATACAATTTTGCACAGCACAATCATGACCAAGAACAAGATCAAACAAGCTTTTGCAGTTGCTGCTGCATTCATTGAAGAAGTTATCTATTCAAAATTGGACTTTTTTTTCAGAACATTGGTAATAACTTTGACAAATCAAAACAGCTATTTCCATTTAGAAAGAAGGAAGGCAAGCTACATTTGCTTGAAATTTAATGAGATCTACTTGAAGAAGTACTGAGATAAATCAACACAAAGTCTTTGTTTTTTTTTTGCCATACCCTGTACAAAAGGGAATGCATATCAAAGGACAGAGCTGGTACCAGGATATGCCAAGCCTAGAAATAATTCTACCTCGACATGAGATCATGAAAATCATTGTTGTTTTAGTTGCCTAGAGTGTGCTTGTGCTCTTATTTCATATCCTTCAAAAAATAATAAAAACTGTTGACCATGAATTCATGCTGTTCTTGTCCTCACATTTCTCTTCAGGAAGGAAAAAAAGCCAGAGAGCATGAAACATGAGTGTGTGTAACCCATTCAGAAAAAGAGTCAAAAGAAAGTCAAGTTAGGAAGAGAGGTTACATTACTGTGTAGTATTCACCTAAGTTAGAACTGAACATTTAAAGAGACATTTATTGGGCTGGTTATCTCTTACATATGATTTTCATGAGCTATTCTCAATGAATAGTACATGGGTCACTCAGAAAGTTTTGAGATGTGCAAGGAGATTGATGAAATTTCATTTCAACATCTACAACTTTTCGAAGTAAAAGACTCCATATATCATTTCACCATATAAAGCCATCTTTCAGAGCAACTATGTCATTCCTCCTATGCCACCTCAGAAATTGCTTCCTCACAGGCAATGATGGCATCTTCTGAACTTGGGAACTGCTTCCCTTGCAATGAATCTTTGACCCTTGTGAACAAAAGCCATTGCAAGGGTCCTTTAGGGCATTTAGGTCAGAAGGGTGACCAGGCAAACAAGAGTTTCTTCCTGTTAGACCACAGTCCTTGTTGCTTTACTGCTGGAGGAATTGTTGTGATGCAGGAGGAGGCCCAGAGCCCAGGGCATGGTTTTTTTTTTGCACTTTTTGGGAAACTTTGTGCAGGCACAGAGTGATATACCACTCAGCATTCACTATTATTCAGTCCTCTGATAAAACTGTCGCTACATGACCACTTACAATCAAGAAAGTGGCAACCATCTTCTCTTCACTGTGGCAGGGATATTGTCCTAATGGAACACCCAAACAGCATATTGCCCCTTTGTTTCCAGGTCTTACTGGTAAACACCTCACCAGTGTTGATGTTAAAGCTTAATTTAGAACGCTCTTGAAAAGGTTAGAGCATGCACTCACAACATTCCTCTTTTTCTCATTTGCCAAGTTGGGGGTCTCAAGAGCAAGAAATTTTCCTGACTCTAAAAAAATCGATGCAGGATTTCTGCAACATTCCCTGATCAATGTTCAGGTATCATGGTGCATACAGACTCAATCTCCTTGAATCATAGCCTCCACTTTCTGGATGTTTTCTTCAGTGAAAGCAGTTGCAAGTCTTCCACTGAGGGGATCATCTTCAATCCTGGTTCTTCCCCCCTTAAACTTGGCAAAGCAGTGCAAAACTATGGCTATGGAAGATGCACTGTCCCAAAATGTAATATCCAAAAGGGCAAGATAGTGCACTTAATTTTAAGCACTTATCTGGTCATAGAGAATCATGGCACAGAAATTCTCCCTGGTGCTGACTAAGAGAATGCATACAATCTTAACTTTTAAATATTCCAGAAAATACAGTTCTATGGGAATCATGTTGAAACTTGTTCTCAAGGGTTAGAAAAGAACATTTTTCAACCTGCTTAAATCAGTAATCTTTATGCTATCCCATTTTTGCACATCCTGAAACTTTCTGAGTGACCCTCGTAAATGAATATCAATCAGTTCAGAGAGTTTTCTCGAAGTTCATTAAGAATTTCCCCATAATATTTTAGAGAACTGTCTATTTCAAATGTCAGACTTGTCATAGATATATAATTCAAACTTTGATTTGAAATAATGGATTTTTGCAGCCTTGACACATGAATAATAAATGAAAACTGCTACATCCTCCACAAAATTGGTGAGATGACTTAAGCAGTTATGACATACAAAGTTACTGATCTTTTTTGTCACATCCTGCACTCAGGCTAATGTAAAACAAGGGAAGCTGTAAAAGAACTTTGAGAAAACTCTCTAGATTGATATTCATCAATATATCTGCTATTCATTGGGAAACTTATGAAAACCATCTGCAAGAGACAACCAGCCCATTGAATGAATTGAAAGGGAAAAGAAGTTCGATGTTGTCTCTAACCAGGAAGAACAGCGCACAAGTGTTTCCTCCACTCCACTAACAGCAGGAACTCGTCCATTCTCAATATCTCACTTCTTTTCGATGATGCGGATAGCATTGCTTCACCTCAACAAATTTGGATGAAATTTGCAAATCAGTTAGAAACATACTCGTATATGCTAAGTAAAAGGTTCATGAAAATAGCTCCAGGGTGAGTGGAGATAATTAGGTTGAAAGCTGTAGGTCATATTTTTGCCATACACTATATTATATAGCTAGAACATCAATTTATAACATTAAGTGAATAAATGACCTTGGCCTTGTGGGAAATTAAGGCAAAATAGGTTTGCATAGTTGACACATTTCAATTCCCCATTTAATCTAAATGCCCTTATTTCATAGCTTCAGTTTATAAAAGTGACTTCTCCAGTCCCCTTGGTTGTGTGGAGGATGCTCCACACTAATTTGGATATGCTATTACAAGAGTAGGAATCAACCCCTGGCATCAAGGAGGTTGTGAATATGTGGTCCATGCAGTGTGATGTCACAAGGATGCATATATAAGGGGCTGAGGGGACTCCTTCAGTAGTTGAGGCAGGAGAATACTTCTCTCCCTCTTTTCTATCCTAATGTACACAGCCTTCCCCTGTGCTCTGCTGTCTTCCTAGCTCCCCTACCATATTCTTTTCTCATCCATTGGTATTCCCTTAGTAGCCATTCTTAGCTTCTCACTATTTCCTCTCACTAGCATCTTTTTCCATTAGGGTAGGAATAACTGCATGTATCAGGGCAATTAATTTGAATCTATGGGTGACACGATGGGCCACTGAATCAACAGGCAAACAGAGAATCTGACAAACATGATTCCAATTGCCACTCAAAAGCTCAGCTGTTGCAAAAAGCTAAAAATTGCCCAAGGAAAGGACTTCTTTTACATTGGGATTTTGTTCTTTCTAAGGAAGACTTGTAAGCTGAGGCAACATTTGTTCATAGTGTAGTATTCATTGCCACTCTGAAATCGCTCTAACTCTTCCCACCCTCTTAGCTCATCTAATCTAGAGTAAACTCTGATATTTACTTTGATTTTCCTAACTGGCCAACTACTGGAGACCAGCCAGAAACTGGGCTGTTTATCCTATGTGATCACTCAATCAGGTTTTTGATTGTCCTGACAAAGTTGCCTGTCAATCAATGTGTGGATAAATGCTGGAATTTGGGATTTTTGCTTTAGTCATGGACACCATGCAAGAACTTTCTCCCTATCAGATGTGCAATGTTCCTCAAATTTGACCACTTGTGCTGGAGTTCTTCACAAGCATTTTACTTGTTTGAATGCAAATTATGCAGTCATGAGTCCAGCTTGTAGGTCATACTTTGAACTTTCTTTTAGGTTTTAATACCTTGGACAACCATCTCATAAAATAGTTCAATTGTTCTTTATTTTTTTAGCAACACATAGTAAGACTATGCAAATGTCTTTAAGTGGCCAGGATTAGGAGGAATTTTGCACAAGTTCTCATTCAAAGAAAAGGTTGGAGAAGAATATCCCTGATGACATATTTATCTTTTGCTTAGGTCTGCTATATGCCATAGGGTCACAGCAGAGCAAATTTCAGGAATCATGAACAGGTTTATCCTTATTTATTTATTAATTCAAAATTGTTTTCCTTTATTGCATATATTTCCAAACTTTTATAATTCAATGCTTATTTTGAAATTCTTCATCCGGATAGTTAACTCTCTGAAACATTAAATCACTCTCACCTGTACACCTGCAGAATTCCCAATTAGTCTCGATAGCATTGTTCCTACTCTGATTACAATTGCTAATTTTTTCCATGAAACCAGGAGTGATCAGAGCATAACTGGGAATACCTGGGACTAAAGGCAAAAAAAGCCCCTAGAAGGGACAAGAACCATATTTATGAGATGATGGGGCTGGGTTTTTGAAATACAAAATTTATATATTGTCTGCATTGTTCTAGTGCCCACCCAAACAATGGATGGATCTGACAAATAAGAAGCTGCGCAATTGAAACATGAACAAAAAATGAAAGTGAAAATCTGATTTAAATAAATAAAACCTTACTCTTTGATTAAAAAAAAAATCATTTTTGCCAACCCTGCTTATGAGGCAAAATAGCAAGCTATAAAAAAATCTTCAAGAGGTTCTATCAACTTGACATTCCATGTTTTAGTGCTTTCCACTTCAGTTAGACAATTTCTCACATGACTAAGACCAGTGCAAGGGGTATTCAGAGAGGAGGCAAGGGCCTAGGTGACTAGCAACATCTTCCTCTCCTTCAAATATTTAGGCTTTTTATATGAATCAAACTATGTACTGGAAACAATGAACTGCATGCATAGCCATGTTGTCAATGGGAGACCTTCCTTGCAGTCTATTTAAATAAAAGGCTCTAAGTTTTCAATTTCCCATCAGCTCAATAACATAGAAACACTGGATTGGACTTCGATGGACAATCCTAGATCCACGTTAGATAGGCCTAATCTAGCCTACGTGAGTTCAGCATGGGGAATGATACTTCAGAACCCAGGAACGATGCCCAAAACTTCACCTGTTTTATTGAAATATTAATGAAAACAGTAATGGGTGAAACGAAACCCTAGTTTTTCACTACAACATTAAATTATCATTTCAATATATTGTGCATTTGGGAAGGTTCACATTGATTGTCCTCTTCAGCAGGAAATTAATCATCATTGCCAATGTCATCACGACATCTACACATAAGAACTCCTAGTTTCTGCATTGATCTGTTATATCACCCTCACTATACACGGTTGTTGAAGTCAAGTGAAAAAATGTCTAACTCAAGTGAAAAACACTATAGCAAGTTTCTCAGGCTACACTTCTTTTCACAAAATTCAGTGAAAGAACATATGAACCAATAAGTTGACAAGATATGAAGTTCATGACATATTATTATTCATTCCGAAAATTCAACACAATCATGTAATGAATTGGTTGAATCTTTAGGATCCATCTTCTCCTTTTGTGGTTCGAGTATAGATCAGCTGTGAGTGATGTTTCACCACCTGCTTTATCAGTCCTGAGGTTGGGAAGAAAAGGAATAAAAAATCTCATCTCTGTCTATATAGATAACAAATGGCTATGAAAATCCCAATAGTATACCCTTCTGTTGGAGTTCATCCAAAGCTCTTCTTGCCAGAGAACCTCGGATTTTCAATCTCTCTGATACAACCGATGGGGTGATGAGCTTGTACATAGGGACTTCCTTATATAACTTGTCATATGTTGCCTTGTCAAACAAAACCAAGTTGTTCAACTTGTCTCGCACTTTTCCCTTGGACCACTTCTGCAGGAGAGAATTTTAAATGAGAATTATTACAATAATCCCACATTTGAGCACAAATACTAGATAATTGTAAGAAAAAAAAATACAGTATGGGTATTCTTTAAAACCTTCCCTAAAGACTGACTGGATTTAATCAGTCTGCAACTAATTATATCACCTGAAATCCTGCCTTTATACATTGATGCAATCAGGACAACTTTCAAGCTATCCAGAAAGATACCAGTGGCCAAATTTACAGCTACAGTCACAAAATAGAGATTTGTCTACTATGTATCTTCCCTACTGATATTCCATATTGATATATTGTACCATATTCTATATTATATTTCAAGAAATGATTTGCCAAATCCATCACCCAGTGCTAATATGATAGAAAATGCAGGTGACAGATACAACATATAACCATGTGGAAGACAATGATCAATTATTGACCTGAAAAAGTCAAGAAACATGGCCTTGAGAAACAGGAAAACCAACAACATGACCTTGAAAGATAGAGGGTGTCAGGTGGTAAGGCACCAGGCCATAGGATGTGAGCCCAATCCCATACAATGCTGTCATTCCTTTATTCAGCTATCAGTAATAACAAGGGAATAACCTGACAATGTTGCATCAGGAACCAATACTGATGGCTTTAAGTGTTTATGTCCATACTCAGTTTCGTGTATTAGGAAAGTGGGCCTTCTATAGGTCAACTGCTCCTACATGCATGGCTGCTATAACTATAAAACTAAGACATCACAGGGTAATACTGTGATACAAACTCATCATGAGCAACATAAGTAGGAAGTAGCTCCTTCGCAATTATCAATTTGCATTCTGGGGGCTGCATTTATAAGTATTTTTCCTTATGACATGGCCATAGTTGTAGCAATTTTCATTATTGAGAAAGATTCTTCAGATGTTCTATCCTGGAATCATATTACACTTAATTGCAGATTTTCCCCCTTTTTTAATTGTCTGTACCCCTCTACCCATGAATTGTGGAACTCATGAGCTGGCACTGGGAACAATACTAGATTATATCAGGCATTATTTATAAGACTTTGAGTTGGATAAGATTATGATAGATCATACCATCTGGGGGGGGGAACAAACAAAATGTTTGCAGATGAAAAATCATAATTGATTGCTGACCTACCTTCTTCTTAGCCTTTCCACCAGATGACCCTCCTTCCTTGGGCTTCTTTGGAGCCTTCTGAGGCTGCTTTGAGGACTTCTGATCCTTTTTGGCCCCCTGGTTGAAGTATCACAAGAAACATGATGAAACTTGGGATTCTTGAGTTGACATAGGCCTGACCTCGTAGTCAAACTCAACGTTCAAGTTAATCCGATTATGATGTGCCTACCACTATCAAACCGACAAATGCAAACATATTCTACCTTAAAGCGAATACAGAGTAGCTTCACGTATTTTTAGGATGGCATTGTAATTTTCCACCTGCGTCCGTATTCAGTGAAATCAGGTTCTAGAGGCAGAACTTGTACGTCTATGGGAGTCGCTACAAAAACATTTCGATAATGATTTCATTGAAATGAGGTGAGATCAAATGCAAGAATTCCTAACCAAATTCTACGTACGCTGAAAAAAAGGCCTAGGCCAAGTATTTGAACGAAATTTTACAATATAGCTCCGAAATAAGTCAATATACCAGTAAATATTAAACAAAAATACATTTTTAGAAGTGTTTCTGTTGATTAACGGAAGATTCCTCTTCACTGGCAACAAAAATTTGGAAAATTTCTCACCATCCTTGATGGAAACTTCACAGACACAGCAAGACCAGATAGCCGGAAGACTGCCTTCAAGGATGCCTATAAAAAGCTCTCCCTGGACGAGGGAATCACACCAAAGATGTTCTCCTCTGGGCTTCTGTATACTCTCTCCACCATTATTTACATGAAAAAGGGGACCAAAAATTGCTTATCCTGTAGAACTTCGATTAATTTTTCTTGAACTTTCTCTTAAGTTTTAATTATAAGTAGGTTGGGATACATCACTTGTACCAGCAGTCAGGCATTCATGGCGACTTGCATGAGTGCGAGCGAGACCACTTGGCAGTTTCCGGCTGACTGAAGGCTTGGCTTGGATTAATATCTATTATTGTTTAGATATGGGTCATACTTCTAGCGAGGATGCTCCTAGGCTTCGGTTTACTAGCTGAAGTCTGGAAGTGTTCCTGAATTTCTAGCACTTCTAATATAGGGTGACCAGACGTCCCGATTTTACCGGGACTGTCCCGGTTTGAATTTTCTTTTCCATCCTGGTGTTCCGGTTTCCCCTTCCCCTTGTAGGGACTAGCATTCGGGCATTTTCTTGAAAATGTCCTGGTTTCTCCTGAAAGAAAAAAAATCTGGTCACCCTAATTTAACGTTAACGCTATCAGCTGTTTAATGTCAGAGGCTTGAGTATGTCCATCTTTAGTTGCTAGTGAGTTTTGTGATCGCTTCTTCCAGATTCGTGCTTTTAATGTGATTGCCTGTGCTGAACTGTGAAAACATAGGCTGATATACCTAGCCTACCTGATCACCATGATGCTCCCTTTGACAACAAAAGATCATTCTGTGGGAAGAATACAGTTACTTCAAGACAAAGTCAGAAGTTGGCTGAGACTTGTTTTTTCTGACCAGAACTCCAGGAACTTGTTTTTTTTCCTCCTCCTCAATTTATCCTTTGCATTTGTTGAGCTGGCATATGGGATCTGGACTAACAGCTTGGGACTCATATCTGACTCATTCCACATGTTCTTTGACTGCACGGGTCTTCTGGCTGGAGTGATTGCATCCATCATCACAAAGTGGCGTGCAAATGATAAGTTTTCCTATGGCTATGTTCGTGCTGAAATCCTGGCAGGATTTGTCAATGGACTGTTCCTTCTCTTTATTTCATTCTTCATCTTCTCAGAGGCTGTTGAGCGAGCTGTTGAACCACCAGAAGTGAAGCATGAACGTCTCTTTCTTGTATCAGTGGCAGGTCTCTTGGTAAATCTGGTGGGGATTTTTATATTCCACCATGGACATGCACATGGGCATAGTCATGATCATGACCATGACCATGGTCATGGTCATGGTCATGGTCATGGTCATGGTCATAGTCATCACCATCATCATAATCATTCTCATGAGAATGATCATGGATTCAAAAGCTCAGGGTCTAAAATTATGCAAGGAGTATTCTTTCACATTCTTGCTGACACCCTTGGGAGTGTTGGAGTGATAGTATCTGCCATCCTGATGAGTCAATTTGGCCTTATGATAGCAGATCCTCTTTGCTCGATGTTCATTGCTGTTTTGATTGCTATGAGTGTGTTGGCCTTGATCAAGGATTCTGTAATGATCCTCATGCAGCGGCAACCAAGAGAACTAGACAATCTCTTGTCCCAGTGCTACCAGAGAGTCCTACAGTTGGATGGAGTTGTTAGTGTTCAAGATCCTCATTTTTGGACACTCTGTACTGATGTTTACTGTGGAGGGGTAAAGCTGGAAGTGCTGCCAAATGCTGACCCAAGGTACATTACCAGTCATACCCACATGATCTTTACAGCAGTGGGCATTAAGCAGTTATATGTTCAGCTTGATTATGCTCCATTATAGCATTCAAGAAATCTTGCTTCATCTCAAAACACTTAAGGAAAAATGAAAATAAGGATATATAACAAGCTTAGAGTCTCTCACATTCAGGGTTTCATCAGGATCTGATGACCCTGCACTAAAACTGTGATGATGTGAGCGAATTCTCTTGCATTGTGCATTTTCTCTGAAATATCTTATTTGTTGGTTGTTTCATGAGATGTTTCCTTTGGGCCCATTTCTTGACCTCCACAAAGAGGATGGTTCCTGTTATAGTTGTTTTTTTCTTATTTTTGCTGTTTTAAAGTGAGTGGAATATTTTGAATTGAAGTCTATGGTGGAGGCAATTTTTTGGTTTTCTTTTTTTTTTTTCCAAACATTACATTCCCACCTCTCTATATATGTCTTTAAGCAAGGATTCAACAGTAAAAAGGATATGAACCATTCTTGTGAGTGATTTTTGCTGAAGTTGTGGTCTGTTATTTATTTATCTATGGAGGGAATTTTTATATTGAAAGAAAAGAGTTGTATTCAGCAAAATGATGCTTTTTTGCTTCATATCCTGCATGGATGACCAAGTTTAGAAAAAGCTTTTATTTTGTCACAGAATTATACAGGGTGTTCGCAATGAGTTCACACAACCTTTAATGTGAACCACTATCTTCTATTTAATGTTACCAGCAGAACTAATATTTCCTCTAGTCTTTCTGAATACTAATGGCCTAATTGGAAGACTGTTAGCATATTTTGTATTTCAAGCTCTAATCCTTTAACATGTTGACTGCCATAAGACCCACTGGTGGGTTGTATTGTGCTTAAAATTTGAAAGGCTCTGAATTTTACATACCTCTCTATACAGATGTGCAGCTTGTATGAGGGTTCCTAAAGGTGTTTACTTTCATTTAAAAATCAGGAAACCAAAATAAGAGTTTTGATTGTCCAAGAAACTAATATACTTGCTGTTTACATATATTTGCCAAAAACTAAATGTAATACTGACACAAGTAAGTAATGAAGTCATAGGCAATGTCTGCAAAAAGGTGCCACAAAAAATTGGTATGAGTTGTCTACAAAAAATGTTGCAACTCTCCCATTTCACAAAACCTTGTGTATTCATTTAGTGCATTTTGAATTATAATGTTTCAGGGACACAAAGGGTTTCTGGGGCACTGTGAGCAGAACATTGATACCTGTGGCATTTTTCTGACTGTTTGTCTAGAACACATTGCCTTACTGAATTCCTTGTAGCAGTAGGTGCATCTCTTCCTGATTCTTCAGTTGGTAGTGTGGTGTAGAGAATGCTTATTTTTAAGAAATGCATGAGTGGAATATTACTCAATGAAATATGGGGAAACAAACAGAGAGCAAGCTCCCCCTCTGTAGTTCTCCAGTGACACTGGTTGAAATCAACACAAGCATTGATGTAATCTCACAAGGTAAGCTACACAATTGGCTGCAGGAAAAACATTCTTCATGCCCACTATTGAGAGCCTCAAAAGTTACCTTGTTTGTGTACAGACACTGGTGGGTCATATGGCTTCAGAGTGATGCTTGATCACTGTGAGGCCATAAGACCTACCAGTGTCTATACATCAAACATAGGATATTCAAGATTGGGGAACTTCAGGGAAAGGATTTGCACCACTAATAGCCATTCTTGTGTGAGACATACTTTTGGCCCCTAGGGGTGAAATAAGTAAATAGGTGAAAAAATGACTTGGCAGTCAACATGTTAAACAATGTTTTGGTGCACATCAAGAAGGCCTAAGGCTCTCAATAAGGAAGACTTGGGGGCAAGAGAATTATTAATTTACTTTACTGGTTTCTCAGTCTGATTTTGCATTTTCATTGGGTGATAATTTAATAAAAGTTTTAAGTTAATTTTTATACTGAAAACATGGATTTTTCTTAGCAAATTTGAAACAATTTTCCTACTTTTGCCTGTTTACTTTCCAATTCTTACCAGAAGAATGTAAAAAATGGTCAGACCAATTTCAAACCTAGCTTAAATTAAAACAGAAATGAAGCAACAATTCCCTCATATTAGGTAGAATGCAGAGCATAGCAGTAAGTGGTATCAATCATCTAACAATCCTGCAGAGTACAATGAACTGAGGGGTTCATTGGAGGAAAAGTTTTTTCTGATCTCTATACATAGAAGTGACATGAATTTTTTTCTGGAAACACTTATGCTCAACAATATAATTTCCTCC
Source organism: Darwinula stevensoni (assembly GCA_905338385.1). NCBI lineage: Eukaryota > Metazoa > Arthropoda > Ostracoda > Podocopida > Darwinulidae > Darwinula > Darwinula stevensoni. The sequence goes on from CAJPEV010000152.1 coordinate 108,524, forward strand.
ATATATACCTCCCATACTTCCAGAAATATTGGTACTTCTTCAGCTTCCACCCATGTATATTGAACATAAGGTTGGCTAAAAGAAGAGCAACTTCAGTTCCAAGAGTACCACTGTTGACAAGAAAATCAACTGGTGAGGGTGAATGAAAGCACTGCATCTTGGTGTACCTTTTGCTCAGTGTAAATAATTGTGTTTTCGTAAATTGTCTGATCCCAGGCAAAATACCAGTATGAGAGCTTACTATGTCTTTTCCTGATGTCCTAATGTGGAACCTGTAGGTATTTAGTATCTCTTTCGTGAAAAATTTTTTAAACAAAAGGGTTCTTCAAGCAATAAAACTCATTAAAGTGGTCGTATCAACATCATGTGGGTGGGACTCCATTTGACATACTATGCAGGAAACAGCAAAAAACTACAGTAGTTTGCTTCTGCTCCACAAGTTGAATGAAGTTTAAGTCCATTAAAATAACTACCTAAGTGGGCAAGAAATAAGATGGGGGATATTTAATACATCCTACAATCCTTTCATCTTCATCTAGGCCATCTGGATTGTTATTCTGCCTCATGCTGGAGTGGTATCTTTCAAGATGCAGTAGGAATGGTCAGGAAAGCTAGGATACTATAAAGCAGTGGTTCCAAATCTTTTATCTGCAGCACACATAAGAATACTTGAACTTTCCATGGCACACCCAGCCATTTATTTACTTTCAATGGGAAACTTGTGCTTACTTTGCTGAACACAGCAGTTTGATACGAGGCATGATGGCGCTCTCAGCTCATTTTCCATGGAGATGGTGTTCTTTCTTGTTTTATGTTTTTTTGGTTTTTTGTCAACTCAAATCTCACTGCACACCTAAGCCTTACTGGTAGCACACCATTTGGGAAGCACTGCTATAGAGATCTCTTCACCATTGCTCAAAACATAGGAACAATTCAATACCTCATGTGCCATGCAAACCATGTTGCTATAGTCTAGTTGGCCTTGGTTTCACTTGTAGTGAATGCACTTGTGGTTTTGATGTGACAGATCAAAAGGGAGCCTCAGTCATTAAGTATCACTTAAGCTCCTCACATGAGACACGGCAAATGGAGGGATTTTCCTTGAAAATCAGGATTGTCAACTTTCTTTTGTTCAATCATAGCATGAACTCGGAATGTCTTCTCTCTCAAAGGCAATCAATAACAGCAGATTTCAAGCTAGTGGATCCAAGAAGAAATAAGAGATATAAGGTGTGGGAAAGGTCAGGGAGATGTTCAAATCATCAGTTCTGATTGGAGATCATCCAAACCCAGTAAAATAGTGCCTTGTCCTTCACCAGAATCGTCACAGGATGCATCACCTATTGGAATTAAGGAGGGCTCTCAAGCTCATCTTCAAAGTGCTGGACAACTCTATAGTAATCACTCTCTAGTTCTTTGCAGTGCAGAACAACCAAGTGTGTCTTTGCTGCCAAGTAGACTATATGAGAACCATGCATACTCTGATTGCAATCAGGAGCCTCCCATATAGCCCATCTTATATGGAGACTGAAAGTTATACCCCTTTATGACGAATTTTTCAAAATCATAGTAACCCCCTCAAGTCTGAGTTATTTGCTGAAAATTCCAAGATGTACAGATTTAGTTACTTTCCTTATATTATCAAGGTGGCATGATTATTGTTTGTAGCATCATGTCCAAGTCAACAGACTGAAATGGGGAAATGTAAGATCTGTCTGAAAGTGGACCATGTTGTGGGAGACCAGTTATTGAACTTGGAATAAAACCTAGTTCACCTAGTTCAAAACCTAGTTGAACCTAGGAAAGTATTGTCTATAATGTCAAAGGGGTTTCCACCTTCTAATCAAGTTAACAGGAAGGAATTGGAAAAGTTTAAAACTTTCAGTCACATCAGGGTCTTTTATCATTTAGTCACTGTCTTTTCTTGAAAAGGAAAGAATGGATTGTGGGGAGCAAACAAGACTAGCAACACTGGCAGAGAATGTCTGAAAGGGCCCTTTATGACAAAAGGAGGATATATTTTGTGTTAAAGTGAACATTTCATTGTGTGCTCCTGGAAGGGCTTAATTCCATGACATATCCATGAATTTCAACTCCTGCAATGCAAATTTCATCAAACAAGAAACGAGAACCCTAGCATAGAGAATTCCTTAACACTTTCACTGCCATATGACCCACCGGCAGGTCATACGGTCTCTCTACCACTGAATTGTACAATTCCTTTGCTTGAAAAGAAAAGCTCTCCCTTTCATCTTAGGAATTTTATTGTTACCTCCTGATAAGGCCAACTTAAAAAAAAATATGGCAATGTTTCTTGACTCAATTTTTAATATTACTCTATGAAAATATCTATGTAAAAGGGTAAAATAATTACTTCTTTCTCATTTCTGCATATTTTGGGCCAATTATGGGTAAACAACATATTAAAATAAGAATGCAGAAACATAGGAAAGACTCCTTATGTATATTTTATATGTAGTATGTATGTAAACATATCAAAAAGTTCCAGAACTGGATTTCATACAAGCAAACAATGAGCAGAACTTATATTTTAGTATGATCCTCTTTGAAATACAGGGTTGGCAAGAAAAGTAAGCCATTTGAAATTTTGTTATGGAATCCATACCCTTAAATGGATCAGCTTAAAAAATTGAATGGAATTTTGCCTAATATGCTTTCCTAGGGCTTTTGAAATTTCATCAACTTATGGATACCCATAAGTTCATGAAGGTGCAAGGTCCAAAGAGTACGAAGGATGTGGGAGAAATGTCACTCATTGGTTATAAATTCAACGGTATTGCACGGGTACTGATTGCTAACAGTGACTGCAGACAAGCACAGTTTCCTCATTATGGCTCTTCAATTGCCATCCAGTGCAGTCATCATCTCCAATGGATGCCCTACTTGCTACAGACACTTCACTCCAGTTGGCTCAAGTGAGATCAGTATGAAGTATGAAGAAATGTAAAATAGTTGTTAAAGCTTGAACTCTCCTTACATAATTTGTGCCATCAAGAATCTTCATATGGAGGGACAGGAAATTTCATCTTTGTCAATCTTTGAGACTGTTGGGAAATAGGAAAAAACCTAGCCAGTTGCACTATTGACTCATGTTTCCCAAAATTTAGGCAGAATCATTAAAGGGAAAGGGCTTTAACCCTTTCATGGCATATGATCATATCTTTTGGGACTGCCCTTGTGTTACTATATTTGAAAAACCAGTTTTAAATTGTACCATTTGATAGCTCTCAACGAGGGCTATTTGTAAATATATTGTTAGTTTAAGCAGGCTGTTATTCAATTGAAAGTGAGGTTGTGAAAATAAATTTTGAAAAAATTTTCCTAGTTATTTGTCTTCTTAATTTAGCCATGAAATGGTTAAATATATTAAATTATGGTTCTAAGTTCTGATAATTATGAAAGATTAAGGAAGCTAAAAATTCAAGAATTTTATTTTTCATATCAATCTCCAAGATACTCATCAAGCCAGTCTTCCAGTTCTTTTCTACTTTCAGTTTCCCCTGTTGTGCATTTTGTCAGGTTATGGTCCTCTTCTACCTCGTTTCCTACAGAACAATCACAAGAATGTCACAACAAACCAAGAGCACAAGGGAATAATGGCATAACTGAAGTAAAAACTCACTTGATGCAAATACAGGTTTCTGGGATATTTGATCCTGCTCAAGAGAAGAACCTTCTTTACCCTCCTCTCCTCCTATGGTGTTACCTAAAGTGAGGAGCTCTTCCAGATCCTTATCTACCTTCTCCATCTCCTTCTCAACTCGATTAACCCCATCTGATGGAGTCAAGTCATGAGGTGGCACAGCTTGCACTCCACTTACTGGATGACTGAAATGCACTTTTCCCTGCTCTTCCTTCTTCACTGTTGAGCCAAGCAACATGCCAATCAATCTTTGTGCCATTTCCTCCACTGACACTGGGGAAGGCACCTTTTCCAGTGGGTTTTGCTTTTTTGGTATATAGGTCTCACGTTTTGCTTTGGCATCTTCTTCCAATGCAACTATCATGTGGTTCTATTCAAACATACAAAAAATACCCAAAAAATGACTAACAATGCTTTCTTGTAAAACTATAAAAAAGGATAGAGAAAACCTGACAGAAAGGATGTCAAGAGGTACTTGAAGCCTTTCATGAAGGGGAATGGTTTGAAGAGCAGCAGATAAGTCTTCTGCATTAATGTTGAAGATTCCCCCTGTTTCCCCAGCTTCTTCTTCCTCCCACAGTCGTTCTGATTTGAATTGGAACCAACTTCCTGTCCCTAGAGACATTTAACTTCCTAGACTATTCAACCATGCTCTCCTCAGAGAATTGTAAAGAAAACATTATTCTATACAAACCAGTTTGAGAAAGGACTTCCTTGAGGTCAGCCCCACGAAGAAAGTCAGTTGTATCAAGTGATTTGTCCTCCTGTTCTTCAAGGGGTTCCTCATATCGGTCCCAATTGCTCACAATCTTCCTTCTCCATTTCCATCCATCTTCAAGAGGAGTTTCCATTCCCAATTCTTCTTCTGTCTTTGCTGTAGGCTCAAACACCTCTCTCTTGGATATGTTTCTTTTCCCATCAATACCTGGATCATCCATCTTTGTCTGTACCTTCTCAACTCCTCTCTTCTCCTCTAGTGTCTCTTCATCTTGTCCTTTTCTTCGTCCTCTCTCCCTTCCTCTTCCTCTCTCTCCACCTTGTCCTTGTCCTCTCTTCTTTTGATTCCCCATCTCATCAGTAACCTCACTTTCTCAATGCATCTTGGATGATCATCACTGAACTCTTTTATCTAAATTTGAATGATAAAACTTTTTTTTCTAATAAACAAATAAAGAGTGCAGAAAAACAGTCAGTTTCAGGATCCAAAACAGGAAATCAGGAAACAGTTTTTTTTTCCATAGAAAAAAAAAATTCAGGAATGAATCTCCATCATATCAATTCTCTTACAATAATGGTATCTCATGACAGCTTCTTACTTTTGGCAAGGAAACATGAGGAAGTGCAAAGCTAAAGCAGAGAGAGCTTCAAAGGTAAGTGCAAGTGGATAAGATGTAATGCCCATTTCTAGCAAATCAACAATTGAATTTTCATTGATTTTTATTGAAATTTTCAATAAAATCAAAAGAAATAAATTTGTCCAATAAAATTGGAATCCTAAGTAAATTTCTCAGTCATGATTGCATCTATAGATTAAAAGGGACAAAGTCATAGCAAATAGTACCATTAGAGAAGCCTCATGATCTCTTGTAATCCTGACCCACAACACCCTTCTTGGAAGATTATAAAATAATCTTCAAGCAGTAGCATCATCATTGGGACTGTGCGATACTGAACTGGAAATATTGTAATAATTTATCATATTGATGACAGGGCAGAAAGGGCAAAAATTTCCTTTCTCAGCACATCACCCTCTGAAATTTGATAAGAATACCCCAATGCAAGAACACATCTTAGCTCAGACGGTTTTGTTCCTTGTGGGTATCCCATGTTGTTAATGATCAAATCCCTGCTGGAAGAGAAAGAAGGAAAAAAAAGGAGAGAAAGGTAGTTTGGCCAGCACCAGTCTCTTTTTCTTTCTTCACCTTGATGCCATTTTTTGGCATGGTGGAAAAAAGAAACTGCAGTTTTGGAATGTGAACCTTGTAAGCAGATTCCTTACAGTGGTCCATCAAAAGCCTTGTGAATTTAAATTTCCTCACTACGCCTTGAATTGAATATGCCTTGAATTGATGATGTCCAAGGATATGTAGCTGAACTATTGGCAAGTTGAGATGAATCCATTTTATGCAAGCTTCCATTTTTTTTTTCATTGCAAATGCCATAATAGAAAGGATGCAAATTCCTCCATTGCTTACTCCACTTTCAATTGAGTTACTTTACCGTTAGACAGGAGAGGAGAGAATGCAGTGGTGGGAATGAGAGGCAGGTGTAGACATGCATTTTGTCTATCCTCCCTTCCTTCCCCTTTCCAATAAAATAGGTCTAGAGAATGAGAAGTGTTTTCTTTAATGCAAAAATGAAAACCATATAATTACTTTGAGGGGTCAAAAAGCCAGAGAGCCTGATCCCAGCCTCTCATGTCAGGTAAGGGTAGCACATAGCTTCACACCCAACCTCAATTCTTAGATTTGGCTTGATACTGTTTGATATTTTGGTTCCTTGATAATATTGTATGTTAACCCCTTAACCAGGGAGTTTTTTTGTTGCATACTGGGAGGTGTTTTACAATGGAGCTTTTTTTCCAATATGTGCTTGTTAGCAGAGTATCTGTAAGTATTCATGTGCCATTGGCATCCACTCAGAATTTTTCAGACTATCTAAATGCAGTGATGCCTAAAGGCAGTGAATGCAGTACTAGAGCATAATATTTAGCACCAAAAGGGCAGTATTCTGGATAAGGGTCACCCCTCATGTCAGTGGCAACTTTATGCAGCAATGTTATTTGACATGATAAAAATATCGCACAGCCCTTATCACCACTGCTAGGGCATTCCATCTAATATCTTAAGACTTAGCTATGCAAAAATGATAACAAAAATAAAACAGTACAAGAAACAGATGCATTTCATCCAATTCCAGTAATTAAAAATATAAATACCAGTAAGGACTTATGCTTTTAGCACACCAGGAGACCAGTTCAACAAAGAAATTCAATTCTGTTGAAAATTTGTACTGACTGTTGATGAAAATAGAGATCAAATCAAACTGTAGATATTACCGCAGCTGAGTCTCAGATTCCAGGTACGGTTAAGTGCCTTTCGCTTTGTGAATGGACCAAATGGCTCCAGTCGCTGTGAAACCAAATTACAGTAGTGTGATGCGGGGGGAAAGAACTCTGCTGGACGTGATCTCGCCTTTCTCAACATGTCCTTTGAAAATGGAGATGACCCAACAAAGTTCAGCTCAATCATTTCATCATAAGGGTCTGAAACTTTCTGAAAATCTTCAAAAACATTTTTCAAATCTATTTTCAGTCTTTCCTTGGGAGGCAAGGAAACAGGCTTTATCACAGTAGATAAGCATCTGTTGGGGATTTCTTCATTTCGAGTCCATTCCAATGTCTTTTCACATGTGCTCATGACAAGAGGGATTTGGGGAAGAATTCCATCTCCAAAGATCTCTATGGCCAATGGATGTAAGAGATTCAGCACTCGACAGGAATGAGATTGGGAGAATGCTGCCAAGAGGTGTGCCCTGTATAGGGACACTAATGCATCCTGCAAGAAAAACCAGCCATGTCAACTTTCCAAAATTAACCTCAAGTAGGAACTTATTTTTATTTTGACAATGGAGGGAGTGAGGTATTGACAAACCTGAAGTGCTCCAAAGGTCTGGCTAACATCACTTGTTTCCCTGGGAACAGTTTCGTGAAGAGAAGGACTGCTGAGGGAAGCTTCACACTTGGGAAGGACATGAGAAAATAATGCATCCAAATTCCAGGCAATCTCCTTGATACCAAGAGCAATGATTCCTCGGACTGCTCCATAGAGAGAAGAATTTGGAAGGCTTGTGTTTGCCATGCTCTCATGCACAAACTTGCTTGATTTCTCATGGGCCTCTCTTGCCACTGACTCCTCCTCACTTCCAGCAAGCTGAGAAGAAAACAAAACAGCCTCCTTCCTACTTGTCAAGGTATAAGCACAATAGACCACTTTGGAGTAGAAATGATCTAATCCACCAGGTCATCAAAATTAAGTTGAATGGTTAACTATATAAGTCATTACTAGGGAAGTAACGATATTACATCAGTATCAATAGTAATCAACCTAATATTGGAAAATTAGATAAATAGCCACAATCTGATATTTTACAGTTAACACATGCTTGCATTAATATAGGATATTAAATGCCTGTTTTCTCAATATCAATGCAACATGCCTGTAAATGCCATGCATTTGCAAGCCTAACCAGTAAACATCAGGCATCACATTGACTGTTGTGAACCTGATGTTAGTATTATGGCTGTTAACATGGTAATTTTGAAATCATCTATACACTGGCCTGAACCTATATAACAATGATGCAATGACAAATAATGTAGTAAATAAGTGATAAGAATAATGGGGGGAAGGAAGGACAAAAGTATTGTCAGAAGAGAGACTGGAGCCTTGCAGAGAATCCTTTGCAATCCAGAGTCTATTCTGGGTTGCCATGGTATTATGCAGGAAGGAACAAAACCTACAGATACAGATGGGGGAGTTAGTGAAGATTTAATGTGGAACTGTAAGGGCAGAGGGATGATGGTAGAGAAGGTCTGGTCTCAAGTTTTCTCAACAATTGGTCATTATTGCTCACAGAGGTTCCAATAGACAACAAAAACTTACTGTAGCTAGAAAATTAGCAGCAGAGTCTCTGACAGTGAGGTGATGATTCAGCTGCCCTTTGGATGATGATGGATCAAGGAGAATGAATATAGTAGTTTCAACCAGTGATCCCACCTGTAGGAAGCATCATATCCATTTCAAGATAGTCAATTTATAGAGGACTATAACTAATTTTAACAATTAAAAAAATAAGTGATAACCATAAATGATGCTACCCCCATTGGCAACTCACAAGGGGAGAGAAGAGAAGGTTCACAGATGGATTTTGACAGAGGGCATGAAAGACCTCAAGGATACGCTCCAGTACAAAAGGATCTCCTTGGTATTTCTTTGCTGCTTTTTGTCCCAAATTGATCAAGCATGGGACCAGAGGCCCAAGTTTAGTATTCTTCCTTAGATCAGTCAGCAGCATCTAATGAACAAACAAGACTGAATATATTCTACAATTCTTTGCCACAGGTTCAGATCAAAAAACAATTCTGTGGTGGTATGACAGGAGATAAGTTCACTTTTTCACTTTTGGCAAAATTGAGCTGACATCACCATATTGAGTGCATAGTGATCCATCTTTTCGTCAAATGGGATAAGTCCAACTCCTGTTCCTTCAGGAAAAACTGCATTTGAAACAAGCTGGGCAAGCCCAGTTCAGTAGTGGGCCTCCTTTCATCTTAGGAAACCTGCATTTTGGCACGTAATTGAACAAAATTCCAACTCTTCCTGGTCTTTGGTCATTGAAAACATAATTTTTTAGTTACATTTGAAAAATACCCATGAAATGATGATGGGAGGATGGAGGGTTGTGTGTGCTTGGAACCACCCCCCACAAAGGATGGTAGGGAACCGACAGCTCTGCTTGGTGACACAACACCACGCTCAAAGCCTGGGTCGTACATGCATGCGCATTGTGATCCAGATCCTGGAGGACTCATGAGTACTCATGCCTTCCCCTCCATGACAAAATTTCAAATCCAAAATTTGCAATAAAAATGCCAATTTTGGTGCAAATTCACCACAAAACGAACTCTGCCTGTATTTTGTTCATATCTACCTGCTTGGCAATTTTTGATTGGTCCGGCCAATATTTTCTTAGTTATTGTCAGACAAGCAAAGTGTGACATACAGAAATGATGGGACCATTAGTGGTCTCTTTCACTTCAGGAAAGGAGGCCCACTAAAAAGGGGATATGTAGCATGCACTGTATGAATAGGAATTTAAACATCTTCCTCCTGAGGAATTGTGAAAATGGACATATTGCCTTCTGTCATACCACCACAGAATTTAGGCTTCATCCTCATCAGGAAATAAGGGATCCATTAGACCATTAGTGTCCAATAGGATTTCGATGCTAGCCAAACTTGTGGTGATCAGGTCACAATATCTGCCACATTACACAAAATACAGGGTGGGCCCAAAAAAACAGTTATCATTTTTGGGTAAGTTGTCAATCTCTTTGTAGGTTGCCAACTTTGATTAAAATTGGTAGGCTTATAAGGTGACACAATTGGAGTTTGTATATCAAATTTCAGCCATCTGTCTTTAAAATTATAGGAGTTGTAATTATTTTCTGATGACCAATGACAAAATGTGCTGTCAAAAAGATAGATACAACCTTGCGGCCAGGATGAAAGGGAAGTCCAATTCATAGACCTTCTATCCCTGCATGATGCTACAAAGGAAGATTGGGAGGCACTGCCTCAAAGGTTTATTCATCGAGCCATTGATCTGTGGTGTCCCAGACTATGGGCTTGCATTCAACATAATGGAGGGCACATTGAGCACCTTTTCAGTTGAAATGTATGTCCCTAAACCAAATTATGTGCTTTTGTGTTAGGCATTTGTGCATCTGTTTTTGTTCTGTTTGTTCTGTTTGTTCACTTGTTTGTTTTTGTCAGTTGTGAGAATATTTAATCTGAAAGAAAAAATGAACATTTACTTTTTTGGTGATGAAAAGTAAATTATATGCTAATCTCATAGCTTTTGGAATTTTTATTTGAAACTTGGCACACAAACCCTAATTGAGTCACCCTATGTGTATACCATATGTCATCAAAATTGGCCACATACAATCAGATTGACAACTTACCAAAAATTATCATTTGTTTTTTTTTGTTGGCCCACCCTGTATATGCACTGTTAACACATTCACGCCCAACAACTCCAGAACACTATGGGTTTAAAAACGTAATATTATGGTTCCTGGCGTCAATGGGTTAAGAAAACAAATGCACACAAACTTCTGAAATTAGGTTTGAGGTTGTAAACTGTCATTAATCAAGACTGATGCAAAGTAAAATGTGGCGAGTGGCAAACGTATTGGACACCATGGCATTAGATAATAATAAATCCTGAACATCCATTGAAAGGAGGACTCCAGGTCAACTAAATTCAAATCTTTCACATATTCCTCTAGCATCCACATACATGCATATCTATGACATACCTTTACATATTTAATTTCTCACTGGAAGTAATACATGCACAAAGCTTTCCTTATAGGCAATGAATCTTATGCCGAATTTACATTCAATCTAACACGACACAGTCTTTCCTGGGGAGTTCACCAATCAGGTTGGAAAGAAAGTCTTGCAACACTATGCAAATTTTTCAAAATTTTATAACTTTATTGAAATGCAATTTCAGTCTACAATGTAATGATCATTGTTGTCTATGACATGTTCCCAACGCACAGGTAACTGCTCGATGCCCTTTGCCCAGAACTCTGGCGATTGAGAAGCGAAGAAATGGCCGACATCATTTTCGAGCAGCACAGGTAACTGCTCGATGCCCTTTGCCCAGAACTCTGGCGATTGTGAAGCAAAGAAATGGCCGACATCATTTTCGAGCTGTGCTTGATCGTCGAAGGCCTTGTCCCGCAGGTGATTCTTGAGGGCCTGGAACAAGTGATAGTCGGAAGGGGCCAAGCCCGGAGAATACGCTGGATGGAGTAAAACTTCCCAGCCCAGTTCCGGAATCGTCTGGCGAGTCATCTTTGCAACACGTGGACGAGCGTTGTCATGCAGAAGGAGAACTTTGTCACGTTTGGGACGCTCTTTTTGAATGACGCCAGCCAACTTCTGAAGTCGAGCAGCGTAGACAACGGCAGTCATGGTGGTACTGGTTGGCAGGAGCTCATAGTACAACATTCCTTCTGAATCCCACCGACAGCAGAGAAGAACCTTCTTCTCGTGGAACCCTGGTTTCAGTTTGTGTGGTGGCAATTCTCCCTGTGGAAGCCACTGACTCTTGCGAGTATGCTTGACATAGAGGACCCAGCTCTCATCTCCAGTAACAATTTCCTTCAGAAGGTCCTTTCTGTGCGGACAAAGGAGCAGTGATTCACAGACACTGACACGGCTTGCTCAGAGTTGCTGAGCCGATGAGGGACCCATGTCGAGTAAACCTTCCAATAGCCGAGGTCGTTCAGATGGTTGCCGATGGCCACATGGGTGACTCCAAGTGTAGTCGCCAATTCGCGAGTGGTGGTGTTCGGCTTCGCATTGAGGGTGTTCCGCAGGGCTTCGTCATCGACTATAGATGGATGTCCTGAGCTTGGTCGATCTCCGAAGGTCGTGTCACCAGATTCCAAGTGTTTGAACCATCGAGACACCGTGGAATAGCGGACAACGTTGCCCTTGAATGCAGCGCAGGTGTTGTCCGCGGCAGCTCTCACAGTGTCCCTGGAAGAACTCGTAGTAGACAATGGGGCGAAGAGTTGCTTGTTCGATCGGAGCCATGGCTGCCAACTAATGGCAGAAGCCGCCTTATATACCCCAAGGGCAGAATCTCCGAGAACATTCCAGCGTATACAAATGCAAATCCTCACCCATCATCCCTTTGAAAATTTTTATAAAAGTTTTAGAAAGTGTTGCAAGACTTTCTTTCCAACCCAATAAGACATACTGCATACTTGGGCTTCAGGCTCAAGCAAAAGCAACTCTGCTTCATTGTGTAAGAGATAGGGGTTTGGTGCACACCAATATCTCCTGCCAAATAGTCTAATGTACAGCAAGAGGAAGCCATTGGAAGTATTCATACAACAGCAGTCACAACAATATGAAGTAAAACATGACTTGAGGAAGTTTTGTTAATTTTCCTACAAATATCAGCAGACAAATGTGAGGCTTCTTTTCATGAAGGAGATGGATTACAATGAAATTAATCAATTAGATTGATGAGAAAGGTTTTGCACACAACTGTTGGAGGATGCCCAAGCAACAGAGCTAGCTGTTATCAATGGATGGCAAAAATTAGAGTCCCAAATCTTCCTTCTTAAGCAAAGATTCCATTTGTCCCATTAAACCAGGGAAACATAAAGAGTGGCCTGCAGGCTGCATGCAGCCCATGAGGCAATCGGAAGAATAAGAAAATGGAGATGAAAGACAAGATCAGAGCCCACAGGGAGGTCTATATGTAGACCCCTATCAGGATTTAATGGGGATTGCAGAGCTCTTGGCATTTATTTTAATTGAGGAAATGTCAATTGAAAGGGTCTTTAAAGGTTTTTCTGCATAGCAGCACCTCGATCGATATTCTCATTTCTGTACTGGTGTATTGATTTTATTGAACACATACTTGAAGCCTCCCCTTCTGTCTATTTAATCGATGAACGATCCCTGAAACGGTGCGTAACTTCAACGTGTACGCTTGCTGCATTCTTCGCAAGAAATGCAAAATGGAGACAGAAAGCTTCAACTAAGAGGAACTTAATCGAACCCTTAAATCCTAAGTGTTCAATTAGGGCAGTGCTTCGCAACTGGTGTGCCGCGGTATTTTCAGAATTATAGAAAAAGAAAGAACATCACTGTGCTTATTATTCTCGAGCTACGACCGACAAATGTCGGTCGAATTGATTAGTGGGTGATGAAAATCACATTGACATTGCGAAATTTGGTTCGGTGTGCCGCGAGGATCGAGCAAACTCGAAAGTGTGCCGTGAAATAAAAAAGGTTGAGAAGAGGATTAGGGATCTTCGTCGCTAGACACCAGCGGATATTCCCTCAATGACAGGATGCATACGAGTTGACAGGACGCAAGAACTGCCACGTACGTGAGGTGCGGGATGAGATTGGACGGCGCTCCGATGGGGAATGGAGATCAATGTACAGTCAACGCTCAACATAACGAATTTTCTTTGCTAATAGTTTTTTTTTCCCGTTCCTGGCTGTTTGCCCATTCATGTTGAAAATTTTCTCTATAACGAAGTCACTTTTTCGTCGAAGGAACAAAATGGTTCCGTATTACGAAGTTCTTCGGCTATTTTCCAGTCAGAGGTCGAATGTTGAGCCTGAAACTTTTCAAACCTTGAGTGCTCTGCAAAGGCTCATTCAGGAAGGGGAGCGGCAGATAACCATTTGGGGCTTTGTTTCGATGAATAGAGAGCGTTGCTGACTTGTCAGATTTTCATTACACATAATTTACGTACCCATTTAGGTAAATACGTAACTCTTGAGAGCTGTACTTTTTTCCGTGAAACGAGAGAAATTTCCAATAACGAATTCATTCTCTCAATCTCGGAGTCAAATAAGGTCACTTGAAAAGCGACGCGAAGGGTACAATTAATATGTCAGCGGAAAGCCAGGAAACCCAAGGCCGACTGCCGACCGATTGATTAAAGAGCGAAGGAAGAGGTTTCCGAGGTGCAAGACGACGCTTAAAACTAATTTGGTGATGAGCATCTCGTGAAATATGCAATCAAATTCATAATCCCTTATTTATGCCGATGACAAGGTCGGCTCTGCATTACAGTCAGGCAAATTTGACTGGTGTCCCCACTCCTCACCTATCCTCCTTGTCGGAGAGAAATCCTGCAACCCCAGGATCGAGGGAATACGCAATACCGATATGTTTTTGCCTACGCACTCGGCATGAGAGAAAAAAACCACATTCTCGCCTCTGAACTTATCGACATGAGTCACTTGGAAATATCCTCCCAGTTCCGCTCGAAGGCTTCATCTTCCCGGTGTCTCTATTTTTTCGCAGTCATCATTTACCTTCTTTCAATCCATTACCAGCTCTCATCTTCCCGCTTTCTTTTCTCGTTACTTAATTCCCCCCATTATTCTTATCACTTATTTACTACATTATTTGTCATTGCATCATTGTTATATAGGTTCAGGCCAGTGTATAGATGATTTCAAAATTACCATGTTAACAGCCATAATACTAACATCAGGACCCCCTTTTTTTTTTTTTTTTTTATTTCCCCCCCCCCCCCCCCCCCGCTTTTCTTCTCGGTTATTTATTTTTATTTATATATATATATTTTTTTTATCCCTGACTTGCCTTCCTAATCGGTTGCTACTATTCCCGGTAACCTGGTTACCAGGTTACAGAACTTTTTCCACCCCTGGTCAAACTTTGCCTCATACCTTTTGACTGCTACGTTTGACTATGGTTTCCAAATGGATCTTATTCCCATTAAACAATAGAAACATGTCACCAGAACCAAAATTCGGTGGCAAATATAATAAAATATGATATATATTCACTTTCTATTTTTTGTGCATAACTGACATTATTTAGGGAAAAAAATTAATTATGCAGAAAAAGGGTTAAAATAATAAATCATTTCAAGACAGGAATCTTAAATGAATAATAAAAAAACTTTGTCAGAGTGTGCAAGATAGATGATAGTTAACAACCACTGAAGGTTGTAGATTCATCAGTGACAATGAAAACCATACTGGAAATTCTCTGACCAGATGTTCCTGCAACAAAGTCAAGATGTGCTTTCCAGATAAGGGTTAAGTGAATTAGGCAACTCACTTTCATAGAAGAGGCAGAAAGCCCACATACAACCATGCCAGTTACTGCTTCGTAATAGGAAGTATGCTCTGCTGAAAGAGCTTGGATACTTCCTTTTAAGAAATCTGGTTCTCCCTTCCCTCCATCCTTGCTAGGTGATGGGGAGCATCCAGGCTTCCTCATTATGCCATTCACTGCCATCCATGAGGCTATCAACAAGGAGAAAAGGGCTCCTTGTTTCTAGACTAGTAGTGAACTTAGTGAATTAGATGGGTCATTTCTCTTGAATTCCAACTTGAACCACATGGACTTAAACTTATAATTATAGAAGTGGAAAAAGCTTGCAAAAGTAATCTGGAAAGTATTTCAAATATTGTTAAATAGCAATTATATTTTCAGGTTTTGAAGTAATCAAATAAGCTAGCAATAAAACTTTTTATTTGCTATGAATAATGGCTTCCTGTGTAAACTTTTTTTTCACAGCCACTGACAGCACACCAGACCTACCTGATAAAAAACAACTTCCATGCCGATAGAAGGGTGTTGTATCAAGGGCCAAGGCAGGGAGGTTCACTGGTCTATCTTCTGTTACATATACTTCTGCATCCTTGATGTACTTGAATGGGATTGGCTCTCTTGAAGAATAACCAAAGAGAGGTGGGAAATCTCGCCAGTACAAAGCCTGATTCACATCTTCACTGGACAGCTTCCGACGTCTCGAATGGCGGAGAAACTGATTGCTTGTCTGTACCCAATAAAAATGAGTTTTTGTGCAATGAAGATGAAATATTGCTGAGATCCTGACATGTATTGAGGTGACAATGCCCATGCAGAAAACACAATAAAGTCAATGTTAGGCAAATTTTTGTACTTGTATCTTGCAAAAACATGCAAAATCACTTAAGAGGTCTTTGTACTTAACATACAAAATATTTTAGTCTTTGTCACAGCCTTATGACAATCAACAGTTGAAACAACTAACATGGAGAAGTTCTCGAAGTCTATAGCTGACATCTTCTGAGAGGGCCTGCAGTACAGATTCATCCACATCAGAGAAGCCATTTGCATCACAAATGAAATTTAGAGACTTTGGACCTATAAATGCATATCGCTTCTCAACATCCAAAGGAATCCCAGTTGTGGTCATTGCTGCTGTTGCAGCCATTCTCTGGCTCTCAGACCAACTGTCTTTCACTGGTGTCAGACTCATCTTCTTGGCTTTCCATTAGAGTCCCACAAGCCTATGAGAAAATATTATCTGATTCAATAAGCATAAGTTGCTAAATATAAGCTCTTCGTTATCAAGCAACACCCTTAACTCCTTAACCCTTTCACTGTTATACTGTTATACACACTTATATATCCACCATCCTTCATGTTATACAAATTGGGACTGTTTACCTGAAAACAATAGTTTATGTAAGAAAATGTCATGTCATTATAACTTTTGAAGAAAGTGGTAACATGCATAATAATGGTGAAACAACCAAGAAACAGAGAATGATCTGAGCCAGAGAACATACCCAGGCTACCACTGCACAAGCCTGAGTATGTACTTGGGCTAACAGCAAAAGGGTTAAAAAAGGCCCAATACTTAACAATAAATAAAAAGAAACAGCTTCATCACCCAGCAGAGCCCCACATTCCTATGTAAAATATTTGAAGTCCTGGTTCTGAGCATTTAGTAGTGGCAACAGTGGCAGTCAGAACTCAGGACTTTTTCCCTCTAAGCAGAGGAGACTGTCACATCCATATTCCCATAGGTCAAGTTGGCCAAAGGGCATATTTGCAACTATGAAATGTAGGCCTACAACCTATGAGTGAAACCTATAAAGAATCAGGATGACTATCATGCAGCATAGTATTAAGATCCAAGAGTAGCATGCAAATAATTACAAGGATGGGATCCCAGCCCTGACCCTCTCACCTTCCTGCTCCCCCTTGCATATGGGACAGGGCTTATACACCTAGGCCTAATTCATGTACATGGAGATTTCCAAAATGAACTGTCCTAACATCATGCATGTTATTTCTAAGGCAGTGTCTATTGGCCTGACTTAAGGGACAAGTTGGAAAGTCACCTGACTTGTGACATCTCAGTTGATGAGACCAATACTCTATAGAAGAGAGCTCGACCTCTAAGTTGTGGCTGAGCTGGTTTTCTGAAGAGGAAAAGAATTTGTAAGGTTAGGCCTAATTCCTAAAAGATGGTTATTCTAGAGTGATAGCTTTCATCATATTGCTTGTGCCATGTGCATCCTTTTCAGCAACTTCAACTGAAGAGTAACTATTAAGATGCAGGATTCTACAAAATCCATAAAATCTATATAGTTAAGGTATAGGGCTCACTCAAGGCCCTAGTTGTGTGTAGAAAAAAAGAGCCCTTATTGAGTGATTTCAAAATTTGATTTCACTTTACCCATGTTCCAGAATGAGACATCTTAAATTAGTCAAGTTGCATGTCATCTACTTCCTAACCTGACATGGTATAAGACCTTTTAAACAACCATGACATACTACAATAATGAAGAGCTGTCTAGTTTTGTGCTAATGATGTGAAAAAGATTGCTCAAAGTCTTCCCACAAGGCAAACGAAGCAGCTTCCTCTACCTTGCAAGACATGCCTGTGTTTGGTGGGCTGCAGGAAACTGTATCCTGTTAGTAGTGATGTTAGAGATCATTATTCCTAGCTCAGCCTTGAAGTCGGGGTCGAGCCAGCTAAGCCAATAGACACTGCCTATTTCTAAAGGTACATACAAGGAGGTACATTATATTTCCCGTGAAAGGCGTGGCGTTAGTCCTATGGAGTTCATTTTTAAGGTGGTAAGAGTTTCTTCTCTTTTTTGTGCAAATCACTACAACCTGTGCACCTGATGCTTGTCCTTGGTCAAAGCTAAGCTGATGGCAGAGATGCAACCAAAGCATCCTATGCCAAGCCTAGTCCTCGACGACTTCAAGATTCTTACAAAGAACTCGTAGATGATCACTGCTTAGGCCAACCTTTCCAGACTCTACTCAGCATCACCTTCACCAGTCTTAACCGACCAAAAACCGACACTACCACCTGAACAAACCTGACAACGGATAAGAAGAACCAATACGAGAATTACCGTGTTCTATGTGCCATGTGCCATCAACGTATGCCAGGGCTGCTCTTTCGCATTTCCCCTTCATTTGGATACAACTTCTACAGCACACATTCACGAAACATTCTTCACGAGTTTTTTTCTTCGTAAGAAGAGAAAAGTTTGTACGTGGGATTTACAAACCTCTGCTGCCACGAAGTTCTTACAAATAGTGTATTCATATATTTACGATACTTCGTAAAAACAGTTCATACGAACACTGAACAATTTCGGTATTCACAAAGCGCAAAAAGTTCGTATCTATATTCGTAAGTCTATAGTACATCCAAAAGTTTCTTAGAGAGATGTCACTGAAGTATACAAGACTACCCATACATGAGGCAATAATTGCATTAAGGATGATCCCAATGTTCTCCCTACTGTCATCATATCTACTCACTGGTACACCTCTCCTTTCCCCTTTACATAGAGATCGTTTGCTTGGAATATTCACCGTAACAGAGTTCTGTCGAAATTCGACATGAAAAGGTCATGTAACATAATACATATGTTGAATCGGGGATTTTTCTCTCAAAATAAGCAAGGAGCCAAGGAATCCATGGCCGAAAACCGGATCCTCTTTTGTCCCCTCTTCTCCATCACCTTCGCTTGTTTCCTCTTCTGAACGTTAGAAACTGATGCCGGGCTGACCATTAAAATCTGCGCTGTGTCGTGAATTGTCCTCCCCACTTTTTGCATATTCGGGATGGCCTGCTGTTCTTGAAGGGTCAAAGATTTTCCCCTACTCCGACGCGTTGACACGATGTCGAAGGGAGTAAAGTGAGCCCATAGGGCCATTGTTACCCCAAGTATGGGAAGTAATACCTACTACAGTGACATCTCTCTAAAAAATTTGTGGATGTACTTTACAAATGGTCCCGAAGTATCATGAGTGCCCACAATAACGTTGCCTAGGCAAGGTTTATTCACACTTGGCGGTTCACAGGATATATCCACACACTATTCACCATATTTTGGCTTTGAGGTCATTCGCGTTTCAGGAGATATTTCCCCTCATGTCATGAGGAGTGAGAATATTCGCCTTGGGGAGGTATTTCACGCCTCGGATAGCCAAAGGGTGGGTCCACCTTCCTATGACAATTGAAAAATCTCCGACCATATTGCCCTGACATGGCTTTAACTCACACTCTGTAATTGAGCAAGATAGCTTACCCAGCTAACAGTAACGTTGTGGGAACGTTCCCCCAGAGTCTATACATTGTCATCGACGTTGAAGGTCAAAGACCAACGTTGCCTGAATATTGTAGCAGTGTTATGGCATTATGATACCTTTTTAAATCACATTTTAAAATAATATTTATGGTAGTTTCATGGAATATGCATCGCCAAATAGGGAACAAATTTTTTTTTCCGCAAAGCGACAAAGAACCTATCCAGCGTTACTACCCTAGTAATACCAGATATTGGGTGAATGCTGGACCAACATTGGGCACGATGTCTTGGGCAAACTTGGGAAGTCAATATTGACTTCCCAAGTTTGCCATTCCATCATCGATGGAATATCAGACTGACGCGATGATCCAACGAGCCAAATTTCCACGGAGGAGTTAATTTAGAGGAAATGCTGAAGTTCTCCTCTTGCCCACTAGATGGAGGTATGGGTCTCGCTTTTCGCACAGTACACAAAAGTACACTTCCTTCTTTCCATGGAAACATCCCTCACAGGAGTGTTTATTACCTCACCATATGTTTTTCATTGCCTCATTATAACAATCAATAAAATCGGACACTTATTAATTTATTATTAAAAAATTCTGGACAGAAACATGGAGCCCAGGCAATAAATATGCTCATACTCCTTATGAGAAACCCTTGCATCACATTGATACATTTTCTCTACTCTCCGTACTTGAGAGGAAGAATGATTTTTCCACTCCCATCGAAGGAAAGGAGTATTTCTGTACTCCACAGAGCAGAAAGGTAAAGCCGTTCGCTGTCAAGTACTGAGATTAGTACTTTCAGAAAAATACGTACTTCATTGCCTTCATTATTGACTAATTATGGAATGCTACAAGGGTGGGAATGAGGGTTCAAATAAGTGACATTGCAATGTTGGTTCAACGTTCAGCCAGTGTTCAACTTCAAAGTTCATCTGAGTGTTCCGATAAGCGACATTGCAATAGTGACTTAATGTTAGCTGCAACTCCAACCAAACACTGGGAAGGTTCAAAATTAACGTTCATACAACGCTGAATGCCGGTTTCCCGAAAGTGATGGTGTTATTGATTGCACCCATGTTCCCATCAGAGCCCCTTCGGAGGGAGATGAACCTCTGTTAACTAGAACTTATCCTTTGGCATTTCTGAAACCTTGAGGTTGTTTGCTTTCCGATAAGACTCAGCTGTACGGTTCTTTAATGTGCGAGAATCGAAAGGACTCTATTCCCAATAATACGAGAAACTATCATGCCGGCATGCTTATTCCCTATATGATCCCTTAGCCAATACGCTATAGGGTGTAGAAAGGACCGACCTTTACTTATTAACTTTAAGAACCAGCAAAAGGTAACGTTAAGTCATCTATATATTTTAAGCCTCCTACAATATCCGATGCGAAATTCTTGACTTGTTCAGATTGGACATGAGAGAAGGTGCTAGGCTTGCGCGAAGCCGAAAAAGAGTGCATCTATTCATAAAGTGAGTCTGGACTTCGTCTTCGTATGAAGGCCTGTTTGGTTTTCCGAAAATGCGCATGCGAGAGTCAGACTGGAAGTCGTTCCGAGAAGAGCAAACGCACTTGAACTTCAGCGCTACAAGACCAACGTGGAGCTTAGAATTCCGCCTCTCTCGTTTCCCTTTCTCTATTCATCATGACTACTGCATTTTTACACTGGGGTCGGGCTGGCAGGTAGATAAAATATTGGATGTAGGACCATGATTTAATGGATTAGGGCCGTATTCACGTCTCTTCCTTAGCTAAGGGATCTCTTAAGAGTTAGGGGACCCCTAGCTAGGGGTTCCCTAAAAGATGATGACTGAAAAGGCTCGAAAATAAGGGTCCCCTAGGGGTACCGTATTCACGTTCTTCCCTTAGCTTGGGAATTCTTAAACGCGCCCCTAAGAGATATAGGAAGTTGTAAAGAAGTTAGGGGAGCCTTCAGCCGCTCTTAGCAGGTTCCTGCGAATTGCAATCTTCCGGAGAGTTGCATTCCCTCGTCAGGTTCATGTCTTTGCATTTGGATATTGATATTGGATTCAGAGAATTATTTTACCTGTTCATATAGATCAGTGGTCCTCAAACTTTTTTAGGCAAGGGCCTCACGGACACTTTACTCCACCTTGAGTGGGCCGCACTTATAACGTTAGTAAACCTGGAGTGAGCCGCATTAAAAAAGATCCACAATTTCTGCATGGGTGACCCTTTATCAGCCCATCGACCTCTTGGTCAAGCTACTTAAAATGGGGAGGGAAAAAAACTGCCTATTCCTGTCGCATCCACACACACTTTCAACTCTCTTTTAGTCACAAAAATTGCCACTACTCAGGGCTCGTGTAAACACATCGGTTCTAGGTGCTAATTTGTCACAAGTTGCATTTTCGATAAATACTCCTTTTTTCTCATAAACTTCACCATTTACTTGCGAGGTAAGACACTTTTCCCTGCAGTACAGAGATGCTCCGATTTTCAGGCAAGTTCAGCAGGTGCACACCTAAATACATAAGCATCTAATTATAAACATGTATTATAAGTATCTGAATATCTAAACAATGACTAAAATTGTCAGTTTACAGCAAAGGATTCCAAATCTGGGATTTAAAAAATTGTTCATCGCGATCATTAATGAGTGCCGATAAAACGGCGAAATGTGAAAAAGTCAATTATTAGTTCAGCTTAGTGGGCCGCTTTTTGAATACCGCTGATATAGGTCATGCTCTTGTTGTATTTTATCATTTTATTGGCACTCCTGTCATGCATGTTCCATCAATGATCATCGATGCAGCATTGATGTAAAAATACAACTGTAATTTTAAAATTGAATATAAATAATTTGTTTTGCATTACCGTTGAGTACCCGCTTGGGCCTAGGCCGGTACTCAAGCTAATGGGAAGAAAATAATTGCAATTGAATCTTTTAGACGAAACAATGAGAGTTCATGAGATCAACTACAATTTTTTTCATACGAGTAGGACACATTTTCATTTGACCTTGGCACTAATTCATGGCAAATACTATAACTGGGTATCATAGTCATCAAAAAGTGTCAGACTCAAGAGAAAAAAAGCAACAATCAATTTATGTGCAGAGATCCCTTGACTTCTGTGTGTGACGAGGAGGCCACAAAGATGAAAGCATTCCAGCGCATGCGCCCTCTCCTCCATCTTCCAAAAAGATTCCTTAGCCAAGGGCCCCCTAACAGACCAACGAGAATACCATTTTTAGGGAAATCCTTACCTAGGGTTCCCCTAACTGTTACGATATACTGTTCCTGGGAGAGTGACGTAAATATGGGCCTTATTGCAAACTCTGTATTGACAGCGGTTGATCTGTTATTATTTTAAAAGAACGTCATCAAAACTATATCCAGCAAAAGGCAAGCCAAAGACTGAATTTTATTGCACTAAATGTTTGGTATGACCTGCATGGCTTGCAAACAGCAGAACGAGGGCGTCTCCTCCGCTGAACTACCAGCAAGCGCTCCGATCCACTGCAATGATTTCCAACTTCTTTGAAATATGACTAATAGCCTTGACTCGCCACGAAGCATTTCAATGAAATCCCACAACGCTCTTGAAAACTTACCAGCATAGGCTCAGTGCAATTTTCTTGGTAATAGCTATAGTCAGAGCAGAGATTTTTTCTCAAATTTGGAGTAGGAGATATAGGGTGGATTTTTGAACAGAGCACTATCTGATAATGCAGCTTTATTTACCAGATTTATCATGCATTTTCTCTGAAATAAAGCTGCATTATCGGATAGTACTCTGTTCAAAAATCCACCCATAGTTTTTTTCCGTGACTTCTATATAGCAGCAGCGAGTTTCACTCGACGACATCATCCTTCAAGTGGACAACGTGAATAAAAGGACTATTGGATATTTAGGGGGGATTTCCATCCTTAGATGCTCTCAAAAGTGACGAAATGCCATGAGAAAAATCTATTAATGATGTGCTGTTGGAGATAGAGTGCATTTAACACGCAAGCTTCTAGAGGGAAAACTGGAAGCTCCCCTATCTTCTACTACTAGAGTTGAGTTTAAGGATCCCTTAGCTAGGGGAGGAACGTGAATACGGAACATCTAGGGGATCCCTAAGTTTCTTGAGTTAGGGGTCCCTTAACGGTTAGGGGAGCGACGTGAATACGGGCCTTAGTCCGTTAGTTGGTGTGACGTCAGCGAAGAAAAAAACTAAAAGTGCCGATTCGTTAGTCAATTTGGGGCATTTTTCATACCAACTGCGACCAACGGTATCTTTAGTTGTTGCGTGGTGTTATCGTTCACGAGCTCACACTCAAGATCTTGGGAAACTAGGGAAAACCAAGCTGTGACCGACAACAGACCAACATCACTGCAAGTGCACTGGGCCTTATTCGCCGCAGTGGCGAGAGGCCAATTACCGACCGGCCGCTTATGACCGATCAATCGTTCTATGAGCCTCCTGTCCTTCCTGTGTCCTTGGTGACTGTGAGCACCATGATTCATTTTCGAGTCTTGCAAAACTGGAAAGCTTGGAAACTGTCCCCTATGCTCTTACGCGTTGCCACTAGCCTTTAGGCTTTGCTTGGGTTGTTGTCTTGCCGGGGGGAGGAGGGGCGCATGCGCTGGAATGCTTTCATCTTTGTGGCCTCCTCGTCACACACAGAAGTCAAGGGATCTCTAGGTGGGGGGGGGGGGGTGGGTGGGGGGGGGGGGGGGGGGGGGGGGGGGGGGAAGGGAAAAGATTTCGATGAAAACCATGCCCAAATAAGAGTGTGAATAGTTTGAGGTCACGCTAACACCATTTTGAATTGGAGAGGACATAATGCGCGTCATACCTTTACTCTGCTTCAAGGTAAGGAATAAGTGAAAGATTAGGAGAGTGCGCAAACACGGAAAGATTCCAGAAAATGTATTGATGGACTGCAAAAAGTGAGTGACGGAATCAGATCAGATTTGCTTGCATTACTTTTAGTATGAGTTTGTATCACTTATTGTATTTCATGGTAAATTTTCGTCCTCCCCTCTGGATTTGTTCTTTTTATTATAAATGCAACATGATCCCCATTCGTGGGGAATCATTGACCTCAGCGGCAACTCAGGAATTAAATTAATTAGATCTCTTGCAGTTTCTTTTTCATCCGCGAGTATTGGCATATACGATACATATTATTCTTTATAATACATATGGAATTTTATTACTGCAACCGCAAGGGTATGGGAGAAAGAAAGAACCTAAGACGCACGCAAATGATACAATGATTCAATTTTCTGGTTAAAAATCTTACTTGAGTTTTTTTTCCAAGCGAATCGCTGAGCAAGAATTTTTTCCGATGTTCCCACGTCCGAGGGGACTGCTTTAACTAATTCCTCATTTCTTACTTTCTTGATGCCCCTGGGAAGGAAGAGCTGCGTCAGGGAACAGAAGTCGAAATCGACCATCCTGGAGTTCTACTTCTCGGATCCCGTAAACGGAATTCCGCATACAAATTCTATTTCCGAGTCGTGAAGCCTACCAGGATCGTGTGCATCGACCAAAGTAAGAGCTCATGAGGTGTTTCATGGTCGGTTATAGTACTGAAATTATGGTAAAGGAGCTGATAGGCATAAAATTGCCTGAAGCTCAAAGGCGGTTGAATGAATTTGCTAATGATGTTAGAGAATCACAATAAGCTAGAAGAGGTAATTAAAAGTCCCTTTGTAGATGAAAGGGAGAAGAGTTGAACTACTCTGAGCTACCGCAACCTATACTTTCATCGTTGAAGAATTGTTGGCCATTCAATAATATGCATACAGGCTCGGGTGTCCTCCATAGTGCTAGGACGAAGCCATAAGTCTTCTCGCCCATTTCATTGTTCCACAAGAAAAGTTCTACATGCTTCAGTAGCATAATACATATGCACAAGTATATGTTGTTCTTACGCTTATTTTCTACATGATCTCCGCGTTAGTATCATTCCTCTCCTCGTTGAAGAAGCCACTGACGTACTACACGCTGCACGATCTGGTCATTTGCAAACCCGGCTGATTCTTAATGGGGATGAATTAAATTAAAATCCGAAAGCGTCAAATGAGAACTGTAAACAGGATGTACAGTAGAACAGTCCACTGCTGTTCACTGATGGATACCACTGTGGTAGCCATTGTGAGTAGCCTGGTTTCGTCACACAAGATAATGCACTTTGCGACAAATCGAGAAGCTTCATCAGGCATCAGCTGGTATCTGTCTTTTGGGATATACGTTGTCGTCTTCGTGAATTGTATGACAAAGGATGCTTCCATTAATGGCATTGAGTATGTTGACATTTAAAAATGCACTACTGAACGTCCTAATTTGCTTCAAGAAAATGCGATACAGTTGCATAAGATAGCCAGGGCAACCGCATCAGCCACCGCAGAGACATTCATCGGCGAACTGTGTTTCTCCATCCTGCTGACAGTTCTGATTTGGAAGTCTAAGAGTTCCACATTTGGCGTTCCATGAAGAAACACCCGAATGGAACTCGGTTTGCAAATGATCAGGCTGTGCGGATGTGTAATACGCCAGTGGCTTCGTTAACATTTGGAGGAATCATACCAACGCAGAATATAGGCTCCTCGACATACCCAGGGAGAGTGCGTTAACCTAGAGTAGATTATTTGGGAATATATGAGCAATGCAACATCTTTTTTATCATGTAACTGAAGCCTACATGCTTCAGTTACATGATATGTAAGCATCTGCATCCTGCACATGTTGCATTACTCAAGGAGTATCCAATAATAACAAGACTTATGGCGTCGCCCTTACATACAAATGAGTAACCCGCCTATCATGCAGGAAATTGGAGTTCGATTCCCTGCCACGAAGGATTTTTTTCACTTTCCGCACTCTTCCCAGTGAAGGAAAGAATGAAAAACCGACTGACCAAAGTCAGAGCGCAAATTGCATCCTATGAGCCGACACCATTGACTGGTACATGAAGTTCATACCTTAGAAAAACACTCAATGGGAGAAAAAAAAAGTTAAAATTTCAGCAAAATATCTTCAGTAGTTGACTGACAACGGTCGCTGATCGGGAACAAGAACCTTTGAATTTATTCTCGAATAGGGTAACAAAGAAAGCAGAGGAAAATCATTATGATAAAAAGAATAAGCCTATCACAGATCAGATGAGAAGAGATTTGATGTGTGACTCGGGATCACTTTTTTCCATTCAGTGCTGAAAAAATCACCTAGCAGGTGAGAAGGACAAAGAAGTGTGATTAGGTCTGAGCTGAGGGATCGAAGATCCCTGTTCAAAACTCGACCATTGGGACATCTCGAGGCTCTGAAACATTAATATAATGAATTGGATTGTGACAGTATGGAAAGAATGGAAGTAAAAAAAATAATAATAAACCTGGCGAGAGGGATGAAGCCAGATGGGAAGAGAAACGCCCAAGCTCCCTGGATAAGTGAGTCGTCCAGGATCCGTGACCAGAATTTCTTTCCCTGATGACGTCCCTCCTCCTCCTCCTCCTCCTCCCGCTGTAGCCAAAGGGGGGGGGGGGAGAAAAAAGAACATTTACTGACTCTTTTATTGCGTCATCGAAGGAACCAAAAAAAAAGCTACGGCCAAGATTGGTAATAAATAATGTTGCATTTTCCTAATTCTTGAAACGAATGAGCTAAGTCTAATTCAAGACCAACGCTTACCCATACTCTATCATGAAAGCACACCTCTCGCTTTTCACCAGCCAAGTTGTCTACAAGAATATTAATAGGAACAGAAAATGAGGATGAAAATCAATTGATAACGTGGGAATTTTCCGTCCCTCCACCCTCCTGCAGTCACGCACACTGCACTCAAACGAAATCCTCCAGGAATGCACCCAGCAAACAAACGAACATTCAATCAGCGTTGTATGAATGTTAAATTTGAACCTTCCTACTGTTGTGATGGCGTTGCATCTAACATTAAGTCAATATTTCAACATCGCTTATCGGAATACTCAGATGAACGTTGAAATTCAGCACTGGCTGAACGTTGGGCCAACATTGCAATGTCACTTATAGGAATGCTCACTCCGACCCTTGTAGCACCCTAAAAATGGGCCCACAACATTCGGCAATGGAATCTATGTATTGTTCTGGAAGTACTAATTTTTGTCCTTTACAGGGAAAGATCACCTTTTCCTGCTTTGCTGAACATTCAAATCCACTTATCCTCCCCTAGGGGCAAAATGACAATTCTGCCCCCAACGAAGAGGAAAGGGAGATCAGACTCAATGTACATGATCGAGTCTTGACACTCTCTTTCCTATTAAAAGTAAAGATGCATGCAAGGGGTTCTCATAAGGAGGATGAGCTTGTTTATCGCCTGGGCTCCATGGTTCGGTCTCGAATATGGGAATAACAAATGATTAAGTGTCTGATTTTATTGATTGCTATAATGAGACTAGGAGAGACATATCGTGAGGTACTAAACATTCCTGTGAGGGATGATCCCATGGAAAGAGGGAAGTGAACTTTTGTCTACTGTTCGATAAGCAGAACACATGCCTCCATATAGTGGCCAAGAGGAGAACTTCAGCCCTTCCACAAATAAAACTTCCCCCGTGCAACTTGGGCACATTGGATCATCGCGTCAGTCTGATATTGTATCGATGAGGGAATGGCAATATAGGGAAGCCAATATTTAGGCAATATTTAGTCAGTATTGGCAATAATGGCAAGATATATAGACATCGTGGCCAATGTTGGTCCAGCATTGAGCCAATATCTGATGTTCCTGGGGTAGTAACACTGGATAGGTTCTTGATCGTTTCTTGCAACAAAAAAAAACTGTATTCCCTATTTAGCGATGCATGCTCCATGATACTACCATAAATATTATTCAAAAATGCGATTTAAGAAAGTATCATACTGCCATAACACTGCTATAATATGCACGCAACGTTGGACTTGACCTTCAACGTCGATGACATTGTAATGACACTAGGCGAACGTTCCCACAACGGTACTATGTTTGCTGGGTTATGTGTTGCCATGTTTGAAACTCCCAACGATGTTCCTAGTATTAGGAACCATGATGAAGAATTAATAACATTACAACACTGTCAACCGCTTGTCATTGGGACGAAAATTGATTATACAATAACCGAGTTATACACGAGGTATAAATACACGTATTATGGGCTGTAGGTTGGTACCAAGCATCATGCACCATTCGTTACTATAACTGAGGCCGTCATAAACCACTTCGGCTGTGCCTACGATTTCTCGTTTCTATTAACAGATCTTGACCTTGGAATATAGTCTTGACGGACCTTGAACGTGATGCAGAATGAGGTCTGGATTCTCTTCGTCTGTCATAAGAGAATGCTTGGATGGGGAAGAGGATGGCGGCCGGTTCTGGGGAGGAGCTGGAGGCGTGGGAGGGGTACTACTTCCAGTCCCACGCGAACTTCCTCGTCTCCTTAGTAGCCCGAGGATGACGAGGGCGACGAGGAGAAGACCACCGACCACCCCTAAGAGAATCGCCAGCACCGGCGCCAGGGGGATCCCTCGCACCAACCCTGTAATCGACCTCAAACTTCATTTTGATCTCGGCCAGTCCCTTCCACGGTGGATGCGACTCGACGCACTGACCTTGACCGGTGGTCCTCTTGGCCGCCATGGAAGGGATGGTGGCCGAAAGCGAGACGGTGGGACTCCGTCCTTTGTCGTTGAAAGAGAAGATGGAGAGACGAAGACCCCGACCACCTTCAAGTCCCTGGATTCGGAATACCGGCTCCTTCGGCGAACTCAGGTTATTCAGTAATTCCCCGGTCTCCTCGTCGTGAACTACGAGGAGGAATTGCTGCGGTAATCCCCCATCGAACCCCACGTCGCAATCCACTTCCAGAGAATCCGGGGAGGAATTCATCAACGTGCAGTTCTGTGGCGGGTCCGGTATCCCTGCAAGAATTTTAATATCCGTTTTAAATTAAGTTCTCTTTCTACACACCTCGCGCTATCCAGCGTGCAGCGCATTCTCTGCACGTACAGGAAAGGAATGGAAAACACTGGTGGAATTTAAATTGTTTGTTTGCCCACCCGAATTGCCGGAAAGTGCCATGAAGGAAATGGCGTAGCAGGCAATGCAATAAAGAGGAGAGGGAGTGTAGTTGCATGGAAGCTACGTTAAACACAAGGAAAGAGAGAACAAAAGAACCGCACTTCCATCGCTCATTTCTCGTGTCATGGCTAAATGAAAGAATGACACCAACTTTGAACGATGTTCAACAGAAATGATCTGAAAAGGCCTTCTTGCGATGTGGTATCGTATCAGTAGGCACCGATGATCCCAAGTCAAGCTGTCCCAACGTGTGAGGATAAAAAGGACAAAAGCATTAGGGATTGTCAACAATGGAGTTTACGCTTCCTCCAGATTTCAATAGCTTCTCTTCATGGTTTGTCAACACAGCTACGGTATATAGGATGATTCAAAATAAGCGCTCCACCATTTCCTATGAGAGAAAGTAAGATTCGTATATTCGAGCAAAAATAACAAGATTCATAAACTCTTGATATTGGACACATACAAGGTGTTGAGAAGATTATCTGGGTTTTTCTCTGAAAAATTCTTTGAGCTGTGCATTGTCCTGTTACAAAGTACACAGGTGGATCATTACACCTCAAATGCAGTAATGGTGTATGCTCCATCACCTCAAAAGTCAATAAGAGTAGTTTCCCTAATTTTGGCCTCAAACCGATTTGGACTAGATTCATACTTTTTAAATTGGCTTCTAGACCAAATCTTTTGAAAGATACAAAGATACTCTCAGATACAACGGATATTTGGCAGAGAGGTTTATGTATAGTTTAAAGGCTAAAAAAAAACTTTTTTTTTCCCTACCTAAAAAGTGCCATAGCACGAAGATTGGGGGCCCTCCGATTAAAAGTAACGCCCTCTATCGGCATACAGCTCCATCTTGCAGATGTACAAAATCCTCTGACTCATGAACTTCTCTGTCAAGTATCAGCTGGATCCAACTGTCTCTTGAAAAGTTATAACCAATTAAAATAAGGTGGTGACATAACAACCGTGTAGTCAGGAATTTAGCATTTGAGGGTTGGGGGCCAATTTTGTGCCCCCAACCACCAACCCCTCACCCTATCAAGTTAAAACTCACTTTTCTTGGCCCCCGCTCGAAGTACAGATATATGTTTTTTTTTGTCTGCGGGCTATTCTCGAAATAATCCGATCGTTTGCCAAATTTCATTGAATTCTGAGACGGTCGAGCACAGATCATTACCACACTTAAGGTGGAAAGATCCACATCTAGGCACCTGTAATTCACCTCTAAATGAGCACTGCATGACTTAGGCAGGGGTGCTGAAAAAAAGCTGACATGCATCTCAACACCTTGTAGCTGTTCAACGTCGATCGCGTAGTCAATGTAAATTATATATATATATATATTTTAAATGAAACTCTTTCTCCAATAGAAAACGGTAGAGCGTTTATTTTGAATCACCCTATATATTTATTTTGAGTGTAAATTATCACACGCTTTACCTCTCAGATTTGGCTTTTTATTAGCGGAATCCCTCCGAATGCCAAGTATAAAAGCCAAGTGATGCCGAATTTAAAAACTGGTATCATGTGGAGCTCAGAGACGTAGCCATAAAACCTTTTAGGGGGGTGCCCTGCGGCTTTTTTCCGGCTCATTGTCTGCTAAAGCGGGTGGGGGAGGGTGAATGGTTGAGAAGGATGAGCAATTTTCCTTAAGCTCCTTCCTTTTTCTCTCCCACTTTGGGGGCACACTATTCTTGTTTGTTTTGTTTTGTTTTTTTTTCAAATTTATTTTCTCATTCTTCCTGAGCCCTTTCTGGGCAAAATTGAGAGGCTTTGTTGTATTATTAGCGTGAAAGCAAGAATGGGAGGGTCAAGAAATTCTCGGAATTCGAGAGCTCAAGTATCAGATTTGACACAAATATATATAATACCGCTATGTTCATGTAAGTTAATTGGAACCATTACCAAGTCGGTATTTCGGTATGGCTTGACGCAACTGAAATTATTCGGAACTGTGGAAAGTTGCCCGACGAAATTCGGCATAGGCTGAGTACGGGCATACATGTGAGTTTATTTATTTAAATAAATAAAAAACTACAGCTAAGGCTACCGTGAATTTTAAAGCGCGAATGAAGCCAATGCATGCAAAATCTTTGTTTCCCAAAAGCCTGCTAGACTGGCGGCCTCTTTTGCTGCTGTCTCTCCGTATCCTGTCATTTCTGGCGGGATACAATTCCCTGAGCGTCAAGGAAATCTCATTTGACTTCGTGACATGCTTCATGAAATCTTATTCCATTTCAGTATGTGTCGAGACTCCCTGGATACCCTCTTCCCCCTGGCTACGTCCCTGATAGAGCTCCATTTTAATCAAGTTCTAATAACCATCCAATTCATTAGGATCTTAGCCAGGCATAAATTGCAATAAATTCCATGAACCGACACTGTGGAAAATGTAATGCGTTACAGGTAACAGTTACCGACATGTAACCATTTACAGTAACGACGTTATTTCTAGTCTTATGCGTCAATACCGAACCTTGAGTAGAACCCAAGCCCTCATTTTCCTCTTTCCCCTTGTTTCTATAGAGTCCCTTTCATCAACCCTAGGCGGAGTGCGTAGCAAATGGTGTGGAAATGTTTTGCGTATGTGGATGTGCGATACTCACGGACAGGGATGACGTGAAAGATGCAGGGAATTTGCTGAGTTCCGAGTTTGTTGCTTGACCAGCATTGAAGGGACCCGTAGTCCAGCTCCGTCATCGGGATATATCGCAAGACACTCTCTTCCTTTGAATGAAAAGAGAGGGAAAAGACGATATAAAGAGGTTTTCTTGACATCATCAATTTCAATAATAATGTGAAACACATTTAGACTCGATTGCTCCGTGGGATCGGCACTTCGGAAATGGATTCTCTATCATCGTGGTTGGGGCTTCTCTTTATGGGAGCACTGTATTGGCTTTGAAATTCGAACTCCCTCAAAACCATAATTTCCGGTATCGTATTTACAGCACTCGTACATGGGGGAATGGACGACATGTAACCTTACCTGCCCACTGGTGTATCGTTCCTGGGGGATATCCACGAGATCCGAGGTGTTGTTGAAAGTCCATTTGAAGCTAGTAGGAGGAGGATGGCCAAAGACTTGGCACTTCACACTGGCTTCTTCTCTTCGACTCAATCGATATACTGTGCGATCCTGGTTCTCTCGACACACCGGAGCATCTGTAGAGGACAATAACCCCCCCTGAATTGTAATAAAAACGTTCGGGGGAAACAAATGATAAGCATGCCAGTTGCTTGCTGACGTGATGTCCTTTGATCCCATCATCAATCCGGATCGTGATGAGTTTTTTTAATATCAAAGTCGGGTGTTCTCAAAAGAAAGCAGGGAGGGGGGAAAATTTCAATAATGGGTTCTTAGAAAAATTGCCACTTTCATCTCGGAAGATCGTCGGAAAAAAAGGATTCGAGTTTCAATGCCGGAGAGCGCCTTTTTCAGGAATATGCAATGAGGAGGGATTCGATGGCCAACTCCGACCATGTACAGAGAAAAGGGGAATCGGGGCAAGGGTGATCGGCTTACACTTGACATTGAGATATAGAGGTGGACTGGTGGTTGCATTGAGGATATTGGAAGCGGAGCAACGATATTCCCCTCCACTTTCTCTGCGAACATTTTGTAGCACGAGGCTGTAATTGCTCAAGATCACTCCTTTGCTCACGTTCTGCACCAGACTCACTCCCTAGGTACAGAACAACTCATGTCAAGTCGAGGGACTTGGGGTTCACAATCCACGTCTCTGGACTTAGAAAATAAATCCGCCATTTCTCATTTCTGCTGTACAACATCCCGCATGGGATTGGTCCAATTGAAGACGGTTCATCGAATTCCAATTAGCTCGATGCGATGCATTAGGGCAGATATCTTTCACCGTCAAGAAGAAGAAAGACTGTACATAGGTCGTGCACTTCTAATGACAGGTTTGCACCAACTGCACTCAGTGCATTCACACAGCATGGAAGTCTTGCACTGCATCGCCGCCATTGGCATTCTTAAAGTGGATTTGGACCCACTGAGGGAGACAGTGATGGGGGTGGGGGTAAAACAAGGAGATGAGCCATGCTATGCATTCCCTACAGCTATTATGACCACATCGGGAGGTTCCTCATTTCACCAAGGCAGATCCCATTATTTATTTCTATTTTTTCTTTTTACTGTGACAGGTAGGAAGGTCCTGGGACACTTCGATGGCATGCATCTTTTACACAAAAAAAAAGGCAATGAAAAATTCATGGCGTATAGAGCTCAAAAACCCTGCTCCCACGAGTCAACTGCCCTTAAATTGAGGAGAAACCTTTCTTCTTGGCCAGCGGAACTCACGTTGTGAGTCCAGGAGAGGATGTGAGCTGGAGGCGAGGCGTGGACAATGCATTCCAGGTATACATCTTTCCCTTCTTCGATTCCATCCTTTCCGTCGAGTCCCAGGGCCAATGACGCACCCCACCTCAGGGACACATCTGGCGCATCTTCATCGAGACGAGACCGATCAGACGTCGATGGATCCACGGCGTCAGAATCAAGAGATTCCTTCAACTCACAATGAACGTTGAGGATGAAAGCGTCCGAAAGGACGAGATTTGGAAAATGGGGATTTCTGGCTGTGCACGACAGGAGTTTCCCAGAGTCCTCTTTCCTCACCCTCAGACGCAACTCGCTCAACGTCCTGTTCCCCACCTCTGTCGTCTACAATTGGGCATGGACAGAATTCCTCGAATATTCCAGAATGGTCGAGTCGACTGGTGGGGTTTAAATTTCTTGACATAACACAACTCGGAGGGCATCGCGTTTACAAGCAGCAAATGATCGAGTATTGCTAGGTAATGACGGACAAGGGGTCGTAAAGGTATAAATAATGAGAAGCAAAGGCTGTTCATGACGCGGGGGGAAAAATAATTATGGGGTCTCTCTCCCATATTAAGAACCGGGGGGTCTCCATATAAAGCAGCAGCGAATCTATATCATATCGAATGGGAAATGTGTACTTACCGTTGCAGTCAGATTCTTATCGGCCAGGGTCCAATTAATATAAGCAGAAGGCAGCGATCCCCACGTCTCGCACTCCAGTTTCGTCTCCACCGCGGCCGATAGGAAATTCGGCTTCTCGCGAATTTCCACTCGTCTTGGCTTCACTGATTCAGTCGATCGATGTACGATGGATTGGAGGGGGGAGATGGAATGAGGAAATGTGAGAATGAAGATAAAACGTACGGTTCAGTTTGATGATGATGGAGGTGGAGGTTGGGGGAGCGAGTTCGTGGTTCCAGGCCTGGCAAGTCAGGTTCCCGCCTACGTCTGACGGCGTCAACGGTCCAAGGCTGAGGACATTCCTCACTTCGACCCCCTGAACTCTGTCCTCTTGGAACACTTCCCACGTGCCGTCTATGACGACGTCTCCCCTGAACCATCTCAGTTGTGGCGAGGGATCACCTGCACATACGGTATACTTCAGACAGATACATTCTTATGTACTTCAGAGAAGGATCCCTTTTGACAGACCGTAAGATGGGGGGTGGGGTAAAGGTAGCAATCCAATCGGGTAATTGTAACACTTCTTCATCATTCAACAAGTACATAATATAAAGCTTTCTCGTTTTGTGCATACATCATGCCACTCTTCCACTTTGATATAAAATCTTTTGAGCTTTTGCACGTTGGGCTCAAAATGCGTTAACTTCAGTTTCAGGAATATGAATATAGATAAAACTATGCACCAAAATCCTTACTCTTCGACTGAAATTTCGTTTTTCTTCTCAACGAATGATATTAGAAACTTGAAAACGCTAACATCTGACCCTTTCATCTCACCTCAAACTTTTGATTAGCAAAGTGATTCCCTAATTTGTTGTTTGCTGACGTGACAGGACCTAAGTCCTGTTACGTCATCTGTTGAGTGCAATCTAATCATCGCCCACGGAAAGTCGGATCATGTGGTAAACATAACCTTAATCATGGAATACCGTCGACTCCGCATAATAACTCACGGGACCAGCGAAATTTATTCTATAATCCGGAGTATTCCAATAACTGAAACTATCGTACTGTACTTCTTTTTCTTCATTCTTCAGGAAATGTTTTATATTGATATAGTACAGGACCCGTTTTTGCGTCTTCCTCAGTAATTTAAGAATGCTTTTTGCTAGGGTGGTACCGATGGTCCCCTTTGACCGGTGGGCCAATGGCCGATTTTTATTCCATGACCATCGGCTGGTGTCGGTGCCGATTGTTGTCTGAAAATTGAGAAGTAACATGAAAATGCATAATAATTCATATGGGCTTCTTTGGAAACCATGAGATGCTTCTCGGGGAACCCCCTAAAAACGAACGAGGCCATATTTGTTACTGTCTGTCTGTGTCCGTCAGTGGTTAGCTTGTTACCTATTGCTGCTGTCATGAACGTTTAACGACAATCCTCTAGCAAATGCATAACATAAAAGGAGGGACTATGATTTCCCGTTCTTCAGCGCTATTTTCCTCCGCCAGTTCTTAGAATTGGGCTGAAATATAATCCGATCGATATTTTTTGGGTTCACATGTTCGCTCTAATTTTTTTCCCAAAAGTTTAGCCTCTTCTTTAGACACCGGCATCGGCAACTTGCAAACCGGTCGATGGCCGATGACGCCGATAGTGCAACACCGGCGGCCGATTCCGGTGGTACCCGATATATCGGTATAGCCCTACTTTTTGCATATTATTTTGCACTTGTATCTGATTGGAAAGAAAGTTCTCGGAATTTCATTAACAATTATTACAACCCAGTTTATTTAAAAGCAAAATCATAGCCCCGCGACATCAGATAAGTAAAGAATCATATTCCATCTGAATCAGAAACACCTACTTATAAACACACGCAGAACATTCTAGCATGCTCTGGAAAAAAAATGTACTGGATATTCAAGAAATTCCCAGAACTTTCTTTCCAATCAGATAGTATTTTCTGTCCAGTTTTTCTTATTTTTCTCCATTTTTTCTAGTTCTCTTGATTCGTATTTTATTGTTTTCTTCTCTAAATAAGCCTTCTATACATTTTTTATTCTTTGCTTTTCAAGATTTTCCTGTTGTTTCCTTCCCCCTCTAATTCTTCCTTGCTTTTAATCTTGGAAACTTGCGGCTGAAAGATCCCAGACTACCAAGCCAGTTCAGTTTGCGTCCTGATGGACATTCATAACTGCAAACTTTTCGATCAAGCTGAGACCTTCCCTATTCCCAGTAGCTAACTCGGAATATGCAGATCTGCACTAAACATGCAGATGTGCAGATCATAGGCTCAATTTATCGTCCAGGTGTACTTGCTCTCACTTTCACCTGAAAAGGGCTGGCTTACTTGCTTAGTTCCTGCACCTGCAGTCTATATTTATACCTCAATTATTAATAAAGGGTGTCTGCCTTTCCTCCTGCCCCAGCTCTCGGTTTTCGGATGTAATATTAGCAGCTCATGACCTTCATCCCACGAAACCTTATTTTCATGAAGCGGGAGGGTGTGAATGGAGGAAGGGTCAGTGATGACTTTCCAAGAACGCGGAATAGGAAAAAATAGGCATTTTGTTTTTCAACGATAAAAAATTCCATATTTCATAAAATTATATTCCTTAAGTGGGTTAATCTAATAGCCGTACTCATTTATGCGAAGTTTTTCATAATGCGTCTTATGGTTAAAAAATTGGGACCGTGCAACGGTATTCCACTAAACAGTATTCAATTATACGGAATCGACTGTATTTCCAATTTTGCTTATATATTTTTTATCTCTCAAAATCGTAATTGTTGAATTCGTTTAATTTAATTAATAATGGTAATTGTTGAATTTACTTCATACACAACTAAGTGGCATGCGTATGGAGCAAGTCCACAAATAAAAGGGATCCTTGAGAAAAAAGGGGGGGAAACTCCAAGAAAAAAAAAAAGGATGAAAGAGAATGCGACGAAAGAGGCCTCTGACTCCTGGGGCCTATTCCACAGAAGATTTACAAGTTACAAGCTACAAGTTGCAAGAAGTAGTTGCAAGGGTCATGCCTTGATCGCGTAAAGTGTCAATGGGACCAGCTAGAAGAGTTGAAAAAGAAGACACGACCCTTGCAACTACTTGTAACTTGTAGCTTGTAACTAGTAAATCTTTTGTGGAATAGGCCCCTGGAGATGACCACAAAGATGTGGTTCGAGATTCTGAGCTCCCTGCAGAAGACTCAGATGCCGGCAGCGATATGAGTCTGATGTTATAGATACGATGAATGAACCCAGAAGAGCAACCAGAAAATCGTCAAGGGGCCAGAGGGAATGAATATGGAAGGCACTCTACGAGCTGATTCTGAGCTCGCCTTTCGTCAAAGTCAAGGGAAAAGGTTTCATTAAGTCGTGATCTCCGTCAATCCCTAATCTAATTCTGAAGTTGCTTCGATTTCTGCGAACTTCTCTGAAGTCTAAAGTCTCAGATGAAGCCGAGATCTGTCTGAGCGAGTCATCTAGCTAGGATTTCTGAGTCCAAGGTACCATTCAGCCGATTCCTCTGGGTGGCTTCAATTACTTGGGCTTTCAACCTCGGCTAACGCAATTTCTGGGAACGGTGATGACTTCTGAGAAAGAATAAAAAGGAGAGAAAGAGAAAAGGTAAAGAGATGAAGGCAAGAAATTGGGTTGAAAGAGCTCGACTCTCTTGCATATTTAATCAATCTCCCCCTCTAAATCACTATTGAAGTCTTGAAAATCAACAGAGTGGTTCTAGCTGCTTCAGCTTTATTAGTGCCTTTTGTTTAATTTTTAACCCTTATATTCTCAGTACCTTCCATAATTAATTCAGCTAACGTGAGACGTAAGTACAGTTGCCTCCACTCGCCCCGAAGCGCAACTGGTGAGCATTAACTCGGCAATGAGCATTTACTCGGTCCCATTTGGTAGGGGAAATTTATTATGAAAACAAGGTTTAAAAAATAAAAAATCACCTTGGGCCTGGTTCAGAACTAAAACTTGACTACCATTGAGATCTCTTTTTCATTGCAAGGAGGGGGTAAGATTCAATTTTTTTTCTGCATTATTTTCGCTAGTATGACTGCTGCCACACTGTAAAGTAAAACTGCTTCCCACCCCCCTCCCCCCCGGGTTACCATTACACCACCTCACTCAATATTGTACTGTGTTCTTTGAAGGAATTTCCAAACCTTAACATATTCCAAGACTGCAAAGAGGGAGCCTTAGAATTTTTCAAAGCTCTGAAATGGAATCACTCAAAGAATACGTAAATTCACATAAATGTAATTGCATGTAAATGAAGAAAATATTTTATTAAAAGGTATTCCACGAGAATTTTCAAGGACATCTATAGACGTCTCCGAGGATTTCATTTTTAAATTCTTTAAAATACGATTGACGGCCCCGAAAAAAAAAACTACAAAGAACCTGAGTACTGGACGCTGCCTGTCAGGATTCACATCGTAGTGCATGGATCTTTGGAAGAGTACATGAATCATAAAGCATTGAAATCAACATTAATTGATTAATTGATACCTATAAATTAATTACGTAACCACAAAATCCCCTTGAAATGAGACTTTGATGAGAGCCATTACCGTGTCGACATCGACAGAGCAATTCCACATAGGTCCCTTCGTTGACAGGGCCCAGAATCCGACCGACCTTGACCTGCACCCCGTGTCTTCGAATCGGCTGGATCTCGGGCGTCCCGGGAGGCACTGGCAAAATTCACGGGAAAAAAAGTTGAACCACGAGGAATGCAAATCGAGCTGAGTACGAGTGAAGAAGTGTAAATGCAATACCGATGACGGTGAGATTTACGAGTCCGTTCCGAGTGGGCGAGAATTTGAAGTCCACGCGACATCGATAGAGACCCGAGTCCACTTCTGTCACGTCTTGAATCGTGAAGGGCCTTTGTTGATCTCCGTGTAAGAATTTCCCCCTTTCCCTACCCCCTTGTCCAAAGTGCGCCTCATCCCACCATTTTTTCGCGTTCATGAAGTCCCGCCCTCGAACGTCGAAACTGCAGAGGAAAAGACATAGAGAGAGAGAGAGAGAGAGAGAGAGAGTGAGTGAGGTGGACTTGTATTGAAATTCCTCTATTCTCATGGGAAGGAATCCCATCAATGCCATCAACGGGGATCCGTTTCTGAATATTACGCCTCTACGCTGCAGGAATCAATAGAATTTTCCCTTGTGGCCATGAAATCGATAAGAGTTGAGTTCTGGGAGGAGGAAAAGGGCGAAAGGCCCAGCTTGTCTTCATTCGATTTGTCCTTCTCTCTCTGCCAAGACTCGGGGATTCTCCGCTTTCTCCGGTTACACGT
The DNA here is from genome assembly GCA_905338385.1 of Darwinula stevensoni. Lineage (NCBI taxonomy): Eukaryota > Metazoa > Arthropoda > Ostracoda > Podocopida > Darwinulidae > Darwinula > Darwinula stevensoni. The sequence goes on from CAJPEV010000152.1 coordinate 148,256, forward strand.
GGATATTAGATATATCGAGAAAAACCATTAGGACCGAACCTTTCTCGGAGTGAAAGGAGAGGAAAGGATTCTCTTTGCGTCGTCGATTTGTTACCCCCGCGGCATCATTAAGGGAGGAAGGGGGAAAGGCAACGTAAAATGACCTTAGGAGGCTGGGGGAAGGAAGGCGGAAATTCCCTTGCATTCAGTGAATTCCATGAGAAAAGGAGCATCTGGAATCCCCAGCAAAGAAGCATTCATCACTCTCACCGCCATGATTATGTCTGTCAATCCCCCTCCACCTCTTTTCCCTTCCCTCCGCCAACATCTCCCTCCTTAACTCATTCTCTCCGTATCTCTGTACACAAATCCGATTAGGTGGAATATACCTGTAGATGGGGGTGCGGATGCCAATTTTGTACCAGAGAACCAGGACGACATTATCTCCGTGTGCAGGGACCTGGAGATCGCAAGGAAGTCGAGCCAAGCCCTTCTCCAACACTTCCACTCTCTTCGGAGGCCCTGGGGAAAAAATGGTGGAAGGTCATGCACATGACGATTAATTGCATTCAACCCGTATGCAAGTCATGCAGGGAAGAAGGGAATGAAAGACTTTGAGGACCGTGGAGCAAGTCCTCGGGGCCCGGCGGGCCTCGCACGAACACAGGCTCCCTATATTTCTCATCTTCCTTATCTTTTTCTTCCTTTTCCTTCCTCTCATTCATCACAGTACAAGGCGAGACAAGGGGACCTCATTTCATATATATACGCACATAATAGACTAGAGACCTCCATATCATCCACTCACGTCATGTAGATCATTTCTGCGGGCTCATCAGAAAGAGCAACGAATACTGTAGTCGGATGCTCGTGCTCTGAATATCAGTAATCCCTTTCATCCGATTCTCGCATCGACAAATATGGGCAGATACAACAAATCATAGCCCCGCGACATCAGATAAGTAAAGAATCATATTCCATCTGAATCAGAAACCTGAATAATAATAAAAAAAGAAAGAAAGCGACGTCTTTATTTTTTTAGAACTGGACTGAAGAGAAGAGGAGTTAGATCTATAAAAGAAGGCGGAAGAGGATATCGGCTTTAAAAACAGGCAGCGCCAAGCATGCGAGAAAGGAGAGGGTTTTGGTCGTCCAGTAGCTCTCCGCGACTACTCTGCATAAGAAAAAAATGGGAGGGAGAAAGAATGAAGGAAAGGAGGGAGAAAAAAGGGAAATTCTCTCAATTCTCTTCTCTCCTATTCATGCAGTGGAGTTGAGGGCCGAATCGATGAAGGACGAAGCCTGGCTCTTCTCCATCGTCCACTTCCCCTATTATGCATGCGGTTTATGAATGCCGAGCCAATCTTGGCATAAGGGCTTCTCTACTTCTGCAAACGTCAGTCCCTTCTTCTGAGAATACGAAAGGAGGAAAAGGAATGCGAAGATCTCGACTCTAAAGAAGACACAGGCTGCAGTGACGTCATCCTTCCACATCTGGGAGGAATCGATCAAATGAAAATCTGCCATTTCTTCCTGAAAACGCCTCTAGATACGTACTGGACATGCGAATGACGTGGGAGATTATTTTAGGACCGCAGACAACCTCTCTTCCTTCCAGGGGAGAGTAAGGCAAACTTATACATTTTATCAGCACCAACCCCTCCGGAACCTGCGGGGTTTGGCGTAATCCTGTTATAAATGAAGGAAAAAATCCACTTTGATCCAAGAGAAGGCTTAGATGCGTCTTTTCCAGTTTAGTTTAGTATGGAAGTGGCGAGACTGAGACCCATGGGATATCGGATTCATGCATAGCACGAGGATTCCCAACCCATTACGCTCGTATATGCCTTTATTGTCCTCTGGTGATCGTACTTCTTGGAGTAGGCAGTTGAAAGGAAACCTTCCCTGGCATTATCCCGTTGCAAATCACAGGGACATGACACGAAATAGCCCACCGTTCATGGTTCATAACATTATGGCCCCATTCTACCTGGCTATCTCTGAACTGACAGCTCAGAAAAGAGAGAAAAGAAGAAAAAAAATCTGCATAGCTGCACGATCAAAACGGTTACATGGATCTGTACTTTTTACGAGAGTGCATTTTCCTCTCTCTCCCACAATGAAGTATTCATGCATAAAGAGGGGAGGATAGCAATCTATTTGATTAACCACGTCGTGGGAAGACTTGCCATGGGACTGTAGGAATGACCAGGGACAGGGCATGAAATAATAATCCTCTAGGAAGAGTAAGAGAAATTCTACCTTTTCCCCCATTGAATTCCCTCGGAGTGGCTCCAACTACGACGACATAATGCATACTGTAGATGACTTCTAGCAAGACTCTCGCGGAATGATAAGGCGTCACATACAGTACTTCCGCGATGAGACCACACGTCCTTTTAATGCAAATCACTATTTTCTATGGCACCAACGGAACTAACGTTTCCTCTGGTCTTACATATGACGTGACTGATATTCAGTAGATGTCCATAGAGTCGAAACACCACGAGCGCCAGTGCCCTTATGCCCCCATGCGAACTCATCGCGAGAGCGCTATGTGACAAACTCCTGTCAACTTTGTGAAAAAAAAGAAGCGGATGCTGGGAAGGAATCAGGCAAGCTCCTGTGCGTTATTTTACCCGGCTCAAATGGAAAACTAGTAGTTGTTATAACCTCCAAGTCCTCAGACATACTCGCTCTGTCGTCAGCGAGCAAAGCGAGATTAAATCAAGGCCTCAATTTGCAAAATAGCTCGGAACTCCTACACCTTTTCAGAGTGACGTCATATGATCTTATATACGCCTACAGTATGTCAGTTCCACGCTGACAATCTCGCTCTTTCCTCCAAGATTATTTTTAACTTTCTTTAAAATGAAGATTGAGTCAATTCCACAGCACTTATCTTCATGAAAATCACTTGATCATGATTCTTTGCTCTATCAAAAAGCACTCTTAGGGTGGATTTTTGAACAGAGCACTATCCGATAATGCAGCTTTATTTCAGATAAAATGATTTATAAATCCGGTAAATAAAGCTGCATTATCGGACAGTGCTCTGTTCAAAAATCCACTCTTAGACAGGACTCGCTGAAAGTGGAAATGGTGATAGTTTCACACGGAACCAAGGAAAGACGTTGAATTTTGGCTTCATTTTTACTGCCTATTTTAAAAAAAGAGCCTACTTGAACTAGAGGAACAATGCATGACAGCCAGCAATTTGTACTGTACAGCAAGCAGGAAAGGCCCCATAAGCAGGACAATTTCCTCGATGACGAGTAATGAAAGCTTCACTTTTAAGGAATCTTTCAAAGAAATATTCATGCAACATCACGAGGCAAATAGTATTCAAGGTTTTTCAATCACTTCTGTCGACTTGAATTTGCACTACCGCCAGGCACGGTAGGCTTCCTTTTGGCCCAACATTTCCCTCTGGATTATTATTTTTTGCTTTATTCCTGCTTCCTTTCCTTCACCCTCGCTTTATTCCTTCGTTTCGACATCATAAAAAGTACTTTGTTTCGGTCATCACGTTTCGCATGAGACAGACTCACCAACTAGAGGAGAAATCGTTCAGCTGTATTTGAACAATTAATAGGAAAAGTGAGGAAATTGCAGAGTCGGGAGAACGTCAGAAATTGTGAGAGAATATGAGAACCTGTGACAAATTGCCATCCGAAACTGAAACTCATTCCGAGATCTCGTACACGAATTAGAGATGGGTTGAAGCAATCAATGATGGCCAGCATGCAGGATCGGATTAAGGGGGGTGGGGGCAAAGGGGCCTGTTGCCCCGGGCCACCTCTCTTCCAGGGGGGCCCCAGGAAAGAAATTAAAAACGTAAAGTATTTGCGCAAAGTAGTTGGGGGGGGGGGGGGGATAGGAGCTCCAAGAATCTACTTGCCCCGGGCCTCGCAGCTTCTTAATCCGGCCCTGCCAGCATGCAGATGCATGTGTCATGTAATTGGTTCAACTCTGTTATCCGTGAATATCTGTTCGATGACTTGCACGAAACTCGTGCCCTTCACCCCACAAAAACTGGAAGGGAAATATGTTTGGTCGAACGCGAAAGAAGAGATCATCGGATCCAGAAAGCATGAAGGAAGGAGAATCTTTGAAGGTGCCTAGGAGATCACGAATAAGTATGAGAGGATCATTCAGAAAGGCCCTTCTGTATCAAGCTCCTTCTCGCTCACAAAGCCAGAAAGAAATATAGCCCGGAGGTATCCTGCATGATCAAGGATATTTCCGAAAATAAATCACTGGCAAAGAAGGGTAATGCGCAAGGGCTTCCCTAAGCCTCAATCAGGGTCGCAGTACCGGAAAATATTATTGATGGAGCGCAAGATACAGAAGGAAATGAGACAAGGAAAGGAATCAGAGATGATGGATTTTTCCCTCTTTCTCTCTCTCTCTCTCTCTTCCTTTCTCAAGCTGGCTGAGATGAAGATGCCAATGCCAAGATGATAACACAAGGCTGGAGACATGGAGGGTAGAAGGTATTGCCTTGGCCTTGGAAGAGATGTGACGAGGATGTCAATAAGAAAAAAAAAACCTTGTCTCCTTGATTGCTGGACAAATGAAACACGAGGACGGGAGCTGCCTGGTAAGCGGATCGTTTCAGTTATCTTTCCAGCCAACAACACCCATCCATTCATCCATCCATTCATCCATCCATCCATCTATCCATCCATCTATCCACACATCCATCCATCCATGCCATCTCCTCCATGCCGAACTATCGAGGTAATGCAGGAACCTCATTCAGGCTGAATCTTTTGAATGGATAAATGGAATGCAGAATGCAAAGGAGTATCTGTAATAAGATGGCTAGAGATGTGCTAGACATGGCGGGCTAGAGCATGACACACCCCTCCAGCCTATTGCCTTGTAGTTGTACGAAGACATGGTGCGTGCAGTGTACACGGCATGGATCTCAAACAAATCACGTAGTGAAAGAAGATCTTCCCGTGCTCATTCTTCCGAGGTGGAGGAAGGGATCACATCCCATCAAGAATGAAAGACACTCCCAGAACAGGCGAGCATCCACTTAGCACCTTAGCACGTATGCCAATATTAACTCCTTAGCACGTATGCCAGTATTAACTCCTTCGCGGTTGAGCCTTTCTTTCTCACCTCAAAATTTACGGTGTCTTTATCACTGATCATTTTCTAAGGAATCTCTGCTCATTTTCGGTCCGAGAATTAGGGCTGAGCTGAATTTCATCGCATAACTTCCCTTTGCTTTAGAGATTTTTGAAATTTTTGCAAAACAACAATCGCTTTTTAAATATTGGTTATGCCAACGATTTGGCTTAATCAACAAACACTAAAAACTTACTTTCCGCACTTCCAGATTATAGAACTAAACCTACCAGTACCGCTATACAAATATCATCACTAAACTCATAATTTGAGGGAGTTCTTGGAACTACTCTATTCATCTATTCGTCCAAAAAAAAAAAACGAACGGACTACTTCGTCTGCTTCAACTAAGCGCCGTAAGAAAAAGTCTTTTGATCATCTTCTGCGGAGGAGGAAGAAAAAATTCCTTTCGAAAGAAAAAAAAAATTGTATATTGTATATGTACACAGTCTCACATGTCGAGAAAGGGGAAGGAAAAGGAGAGAGCTAGAGAATCCAGCCATGCATAAAACGAGCTCCCCCATTTCGGGAAAGAGAGGAAGCCCATGAAGAAAAGGGGGGTAAGACGAAGAGCAAGACAGACAAACATCTTTCTCCGTCCTCCACCCACGAATGCGCAGTACTCTAAGCTTCCCACGCCGACGGGTGTTCTTTATGTCCTTTATGTCCTTTATGAGAAAAGTCTCCGGAAATGCCAGTCCAAAGGTCTATCTCGCCTTTCCTGCCTTCGACCTTCGGCTGTAAATAGGAAGCAGGCCAGCTGGATTTCCCCTTTTCCCCTAGGTGGCCGGCGTCGATGGGACCCGGTCCAAATCAAGCAGAAAAGGGAAGAAAAAGAGGAAGAGGAAGCGAAAGAAAAAGAGAATCCGATAAAGGATAAGGAAGGAAAGGAAAGGAGGGGAAGGGATGGTGAAGGGATGAAGGAGTGACGGGTGGCGTGCCCGAAAAACTTCTATCACCGTCACGCTACTCACTCCCCATATCCAAGCCCACTTTTATGCTTCCCATCAGCTGCATATATGCCCTCGAGAAGAGAGGGAGAACTCCATGGAGATCCCAAAGAGGAAGAGAACCAAAAAAATTCCATCGCTGCAGAAAAGGAAGAGGAAAGAGGCTCTTTTATATCGCCTTCTCTCCTTGGCTGGCTGATTCCCTATATGGGTTGATTGAGCCTTTTCTTCTCATTTTCCAGCCGGGTAGGCTACGAGAATGAGAAATGACGATGAGATCTTAGTACCGTGAACGAATTCAGGGACGGGAATGAATTAGATGCACCGTACCATAGAGTGTACCGTGCGTTTAGAGCGGAATGAGGTCTTTGATGAGAGAATAATCGGGGGGATATCAGGAATAAAGGGCGATAAGGAGGAACGGAAGGGAAGGAAGAGGAAGGTGGAGGGGTGGAGAATGAATGCACGCACGCTGGATCATTCTGTACTGCACACGTCAGGCAAAAGCCTTCACCTGGAGCTTAAGGTCTAGGATTAGCCTACTATTTCCGTGGACAGGGCCATCCCCCAGCGGATCCGTGAAAATAACACTTCCGCCCCAAGACAAAAGGCTGGATTGTCTTGTCTTCCCTTGCCTCTTCTCCCTCCTTGCACTGCATTACACACATGGTGGATGAGGGGGGAGACCTCTTCCGTCTGGCGGATATACGTGAAGGATCCAAGCTTATTCTCCTTCACTTCCTTCCTCCACGTTGTGAGGTGCGACTCAAAAATCTCTCATGGATTTTCAAAGTCATTTATTCCAAAACTAACGCAAGTACAGTTCTGTCAACTTTCAGCTTTACTCGTTCAACCGAAAAGTTTGGGGGTTTTTACCTAAAAAGCTATCAAACCTCTCAGAATTATCTCAGCTCAACATGGCCACCCCCAAGATGATACCATTTTTGCCCCGTCTGGACTACAATCAGCACAGCAGTTGCAGTTGAAAAGAATGTTAGGTCATCGGATCTCACCCAATTGGATTTTTTCGTGCGATGACACGTCAATCAACTTGTTTATGCGAGCAGGCGTGCTCCAAGCTTAGCAGGGCTTGAAAGGAGGATCGAAGAAGCTTTTGCAGTGATTAAAAAGGAAATTTCCCAAAGGACTTTGCTAATTACAGTCCAGAAGCAGCTAAAACACATTGATAGGGGTAGCCATGTTGAGCTTAGATAACATTTCAAAGAGGCTTGATGGCTTTTCAGGAAAGAAAAAAACTCGGTTTACCAAGTAAAACCGAAAGTTTACAAAACCGTATGATACTTACATCGGTTTGAGAATAAATGACTTCGAAAATCCATGAAAGGCTTTTGTGTCACACTGTACTCGACCGAGCAAACGTGAAGATGAAGTTCGTGTACATTTGAATGTCCTATTTCGGTCCAACAATCAGAGAGTATCGGAGAGCAACGAGTTTAAAACGTAAGGCTTTCATCATCTCGCAACCAGATATGATACTTCATGAGGAGCTATCGTGATCGCGAGTGAAGTGAATAGAAAATTAATGATTCGCGAGGACGATGCCATAATGCTAAGGTAGTAAAAAAAAAAACCAACTCAATGATGGATGGAATCGCAAGAAACGATCCGCTAATTACATCTTACCGAAAAACAGCGATAAAAAAAATAACGTCGATCCCTACGTGACCGAAGAATCGTTCATTAGCAAACCATGTACGAGAATGGAGTTCTGCACGATAATCACGTGATATAAGTGCGTATCCCCGGGTCATTAAGATTCATCATGTGCAATCAATCACCGTAGGATCCCCTTCATTCGATAAACTTCCACCCAACCCATTTAATTATGCCTTCTTAGCATGTCATGAGTAAAGACCCTTTTTGAACATGCCCTGGGATCAAGGAAGAGAACGGTGACTTGATTAAATTCCGCTCTTGATGACAGGTGCTTTTTTTTCAATAAGAACGCGCATAAAATCTCATAGGTTGCCATAGCAACCTTTGTAACGGGCAACTCTCGGTGCAGGTCTTTTCAAGGCATCCAATCGGAGTCAAAAACATCTTGAAGGATCGGGGAGAACAAGGAAAGAAGGGGGGGGGGGGGGGGGGGGGGGGGGGGAGGGGCGGACACACCCCTCCTTTATCCCGTTATGCTGCACGTGTCTCACATTCCCGATGAACCTCCTTCGACCGATAAGAGGGGAAAAAAAGGAAAGTTTTCTCATCTGGTGCAATCACGGCCACGGGATCGTTCCCACCTTCATTTTGCCCTTTTGGAACAATGCCTGCCTGCCTGGGAAAGGAGAGGATGGGTTATATTTGTCTCTCGTCATCGAAGTTAATCTCTTTTCTTTCCCCTTCGAGGAAATATGAAGAGAGAAAGAGGGGATAGGCAATAAACGCCGCGATCCCTTTCTTTCTCTCTTTCTGTCGATATGATGTATCAGGAGGATGGATAAATTCCCCCTAGGAATAAAGCCGGAGCCCGAAGATTGAAGCCTATAGCTAGCCCTTCCTTTTTTGTCTCACGTGTCATCTCTCATCAATTCCCCCCGGAGTGAAAGCATGGGTATCCCGCTCCCTCCCTCTAGGATATAATCAGCCCTGATATGCCTGGCACGACAAAGACACATAAAAAAAAGACCTGGAAAGCAATCGGGGCAATACCATCGGGTCGGCATTCTCCCTTCTATGACCTTCCTGCACGACAACTGGGAATTCCACAAAGTCGTTGATACATTCACATCTGCTCGCGACGGAAATATAAAAAAAAAAAGTATTCGGGGCTCGTGCGGTGAGCTTATTTTTCCTTTGAATTTCTTCTGCTTCTTGGGCGCAGAAGAGCTACCCTGCTACCCTAAGTGTATTTATTTACTCAATTGATCGGCCGAGGCCTGGTGTGAAAGCTTTTACCTGCAGTCTCGATGTCGAAAAAGTCGGACGAAGACGAACCCGACACGAACATCACGACCAGAATCACGGTTATCCCCATTGGTTTTCCCCCCCTCCTTTTCGATCACCGTCTCTGCTCTCGTCTCGGCGGATTCGTCACAGGGAATAGATGAAGACGTCGTGCGTGGCGGAAGGCCTCATGGCGAGGACTGGGGTGAGGTGAGGATGAGGGAAGAAAACACTCGTCGAACCGATCGCGCATGCACTCCACGCGTGGGGTCCTATCCACTGAGCTCAGTGGTCCTATCCAGTCGACACAAGTCTTCTTTCCTTCTTTTCCCTCGACTTCCCTTCCGAAATGATGCCTGACAGGATGCTCGTACCTTGCGGAACGATACCGAAATGTCGGCTGGCCCCACCCTGACTGCGTGAAACATCTCCCTCTCTTTTTCCCGGCGGCAGATGTCTATTTTTGCCAGCCGCTCCCCTCCTATCTAAGAGCGCTCATTAGCGGGGGCATTAGTCACAGGAACCGAGGGACAATTAATCGTCCATGTCCTCATCGGGAAAAGGGTACACCTGTTCCGTTTCCAAAAAAAAAATAAGAGAAAAAGCCAGGAAGACAGGCGAATCAACGGGCGGAGATTTTGCTCGGGAGGAGAAAGGAAGACCAATGACCCGCGAGGCCATCATTATCACTCATTCGCTCTATGGGTTTTTTCTTGTTCTTCCTGCCCATATCGCTCTATCGAACATGATGAGGCAAGGAGGCTCGATTTATCTACAAAAAACTTGTGCTCCGCCGGAAATGAATGATTCTCGAGTAAGAGGGGGAGGAGAGACAGGAAGATTGATATTCCACGAAATCTTTAATAGAGCAAAATAATAAGCTCGAAAAAGGAAAGGGCTGCGCACGAGTTTGCAAAGTAGAAGAATGGTTTCAGAGATTAAATGATTCAGGTTTGATGGATGATGGATGTAAAAAGTCCGGTATGGGTCTGAAATAAGTTCTATTGAAGGTTCTTTTCATCACGACAAGGACGAGAGTAAGGGCATGAAGATTCTCGCCGGAATATATTTTTCTCGGATGAGGGAAAATACGGGGAAGGGGAAAAAAAAAAACGGAGCGGTGAAGAAGCGAACCACGAAGGAGCAGAGAGAGGATTTTCCTGAGTTCTCGACAGAATTAGCAACTTAGTGCTTTTGGCTTACATGGTCTGAAGGGCGCCGAGTTATCGTCATCTCCAACAGATACATCCTTCAAATTTTGAATGAAGGAACTCTATTGTGAAAATTTCAAATTGGACACACTGCTCTGGTTCCAGGGAATTCTTATGATAGGTGATGAATGGGAAAAAGAAACTATCTGTTCAGAGGAAACGGAAAGAGTGGGTGAGAGAGAGAGAGAGAGAGATGACTTTGAGCCGGAAAAATGCGCTACAAAAGACAGAAATCTCAAGTTCTTTTCTCAAAGACTAGATGACATGTAGAGCCGAAGCAATCTGGAACGTGTTCTCTTTCTACTCAAGAAGAACCCGTTCTATGGCTATATACTGCTGATAAATACCTTATAAAGCCGACTTATCTTATGAGCTGGTGCTTGAGCTCGGTTAAATTGGAGCCACGGCTCCATGGACGATGAATAAAAATGCGTGGTGAAAGCTAGCATTTTGGATGAATAAAATGGAGTTTTGTCTCAATCCTAGAGCTCGTAATAATCAGAGTCTGCTATGGGGCAGACTCGACTGCGAATTTCCGTTTGGATCCGGGATGACCGATCTCAACGGCCAGGCTTAATTTTCATTTTTTAGATCCATAATAATATTTCTAATAAGTATAACCGAGAGTGAATGAATAAAACACTGGAAATATTTTCCCTGAATTTTCCGATTTTCTGACGTAAAAATGTCCGACTTGAGAACACGTCACACCTCCATTTCCTCTAGTGCTCTGGAAATAATTCATACCTTTTCTAGGAAATGCTGATCCGCATTCCCAGCGGAATGTCGTGCACCTATCCTCTGGGCGCTGGCGATCACACCATGACTTCCGAAGAACGAACGATCATGATGCAACACCGTTTGTCGCGTTCGCCATCACCATTAATTATTCGAAGTCCTTGTAACTCGAGCTCCAAAGTGCAAGCTCCAAGCTTAAGAGAAAGTTCATTCGCTAGAAACCGGGGAAAGGCTGAGACTCGGCTCGAGCTCTGACTTCTAGCTCCGAGCGAGAGCTCGGGTTTTACGGCCCAATGAGCATAAGGAGTGTTCCGTCTAATCGTGTCGAGACCCTCATCCGATTCTCTGATAGGACTTTCTTTAATTGGCGTCTAGGAAGACGGTTCAGCTATACCCACTTCAGTAGCGCTAACAAAACGCAGCAAAAGATTCCATGTAACTCCGGACTCGGTTCTTCATTAAGCCTCATTGGAAAGGTATACACTTGAAATAATGGGGGGATCTGGAAGCGACCGACCAGGGGGGAAAATGGCTGCTTTCTGCGGACTCGAAACTTGGAGAGGCATGTATTCCGCGTGGGTGTAAAATCTAGGCTTATGTCAAACGTGAGCCCATCTTAACGACGCAAATGGTGAGGGAAACCGACGACGAGAGATTGGACACTCGTCGCTAAAAGCAATCACCTCGAAGAGGTGATTGCTTTTAGCAATTTTCTAGTTTCTTTTTCCCATTTTAGCCTGTTTCTTTTTCCCATTCATCACCTATCATAAGAATTCCCTGGAACCAGAGCAGTGTGTCCAATTTGAAATTTTCACAATAGAGTTCCTTCATTCGAAATTTGAAGGATGTATCTGTTGGAGATGACGATGGTGATTGCCTGTCGGAAGTTTAATTCAACATGGAAACGTACATGTCCCTAAAGCCACCTCGGACAGCTCCATGCACCCGTGATAACGACCAGGTTCATGGTTTGGATTGGGACGTCGAAAAGCACGCATGGCCGTATTCGTTTCCCGAGTCGCGGTCGAGCGCTCATCCGAGATAAGCCTAACCCTTCGCAGGGGCCAATCGCATCGCAGGGCGAAAGGAGCGTGTCGATCTGCGTCTGGTCAATTCCATCTCTTTCGCCCTCTTTTTTGTCCGATTACATCTTCGCCTCGTGCGTTCCAAGCATTCACAACTCGGCGATTTTCCGCATCTCCGTCTCACGCGAGGTTTAACTCGACTCGAATAGATTTTCCGTCGCCCAACTTGTTGAAAAGTGTACAGCACCCCGCGTCTATCGTCGTCCTTAAAGGCGTCTTTAATCCTCTCTCCTTCACCACTCCAACGAAAAGAGATCCGAAGAGTCGAAACGCCTTTCGCATCGATGTCCCCGTCCGTCCTAGCGTGGTTCGAGATGCGCGTCTCTTAACCGCCCCCACAGCGCCATGAGACCCCATTTTATCTGCAAACCTTCTGCATCGAACGCGATATCCTAGATGGAGGAAAAAAAAAACGCATAGAACGGCAGTATGACGCGGGAACTCCCTTTGGGAATCGAATGCGTAATACCACCGAAAAGCGAGTTCCATGAAGTATCGTCTCGTACGCCTGCTCGGGGAACTTGAGCCCCTCATCGATCATGATCCCCAAATCTCTCTCCCCGTTCGCCTCTCTCAGCCTATCATCGTCAGACGCATTCAGAGATCTGTCCTTATTATGACCGATGCGAAGATCTTAATATTTACTCTTATCGATCATCGGGAGTCATTTTTTTTTTCTCCACGCGCCCGGAATCTCTAATTTCCTGTTGGCTCTCGCCACGTCCCCTTCGGAGATGGAGATCTGCCGTCGAGTCGCAGACAAATTACCCATTTCGCTCTCGAGGCCTCGATCTAAATGATTAAAGGACAAAGGGGGGCGTTTCTTAGACCCCCTGAGGGGTTCACGACCCTCACTTCCGCCGCACTTCCTCATTTACAATCAGACTCTGGTCTCTTACGGGCAGATATTCATCTCTGTCGACGAAAGTACCTCGATTGCCAAGCGTCTCCGTTTCAGCCAATCGCTCGTGAGGAAAGGCATCAGAAGCTTTAGCCGAGTCTAAATATGGGCCCCGTTGCAGTTGGGGTTTCCTTCGTCCATCGCGCTCGTTGTTGCTCTCTCGAGTACTTCGAATCAAAGTACTCTTTACTTCGTGGCCTCGAGCGAGTTTCTGCTATTCTGATATTTCGGCACGGAAATGTTTCGGCGCGGAAACGTTATGGTTGGATTCCCGAAGGACAGAGACGAAACTCGGAGAGGCACGAATTCCAGAGGGCTTCGGGATCTAGGATCTGCTTGTGGGGGCACAGTGACGAAGACCAGACACCTTTCCAAAAAGCGACAGCCGGCTGCCGCCTTTCGAGAGCGATGGTCCACGTATTTATCTCGGGCTCTAATCGACTCGTCTCTTCGGTTAAATCATCCCTAACGCGTCGGATTCTCGGTATCGGTCCCTCACCGATACGATCGCGTCGATCGAACGTCATCCCGAACTCCACGAAGCTCTTAGATTTAGCAAGATCTCTCTCATCGACGACTCTCGTGCTCTCCGAGCCTGTAGCGCTTGCTCCCATCCCGATTTCCATGGAAGAGCCACCGCGTCCTCTTTCGCTCGATTCCGCAAGTCACTTACGATCGATTTCGGATTCTCTCTTTCATCAGTTATTCCATCGTTCGTTTAGTTGGAATTTCCCCAAATATTTATGTTTGTTAGGGCAAAACCGTCTAAGTTCGGACAGTTCCTAAGTTCCTAAGCGCCATAAAATAAATTGTTGTGAAATAAAGCACTTGAGAGGTTGCCCTCAGAAACGGCTCTTCCAAGCTGCGAAGAACTCTTCCTGAGTGAGAGCTCACCGATGTTTGGTTTTGTAACGACATACGAACTTAGGTACTGTCCGAACTTTGATGGCTCCTTACTTCCTTGGTAAAAATAACTTGAAGAACACTTATACGATGATGGCACTGGCATGGAGAAGAGTCCTGAGCCAATAATTAATCATCTAGCACCAATGAGGAAATGAATATAATTATAAAATGATTTTTCTTTGGAAATCTTTGAAGAATGCAGCCAGACCACATATAAATTTTTTTAAATTAATATTAATTCGAAGCCTCCACGAAGATCAGCAGATATGCCCGAAAAGTTCTTCATTTCGGAGACGTGAAAAAAGTAACTTGTTTATTGGTTCGCTGTCTATAAAAATTGGCCATCAGAATGCGAATGAGCACCTCATTTCAGGTGTGTCTTGGCTGTTATCTACATCTATATCTAATTCTCTCTGTCTGCGGAAATTATATTTTAAAATAACCGTAAATTTATTAGCAGCATGTAAGTAATATCAGCTTCTTCGGTAAACTTCCTTAAGTCTCCAAGGATTTACTCATGATATTGGGTAGACATGAAAAACGGAAAACGAAGAGGGAGAACAAGAACACGAAAGGGGAATAGACGCGACACGAGAGCAAACGCAACCTACGAGCTCTATCTTGTCTTATTATTAATAAATTATTACCCTCATTGATCTCCGACCTTTCCCCGTCTTTGGAATTCTTTTGATGTAAGAATGACGATGCATTATCCAGCAGCCTATGGGTTAAACTCGTTTCCTTTCCACCCTGCTCTTCAATACAACGAATCGGAACACGGTCGTTTGCCACGCTTGATGCATGCATACGAGAACGCATATGAAAATTGATTCTTTGGAAAAAGAATTGAAGGTCTTCCTAGCCGTGAACCTTTTTCATACGTGCTTTTCCTTCACTTTTTCGACAGATGTACTCCCGAGGCATATTTTTCTCTCATTAAACGAATCTCTAATCCTATCTCCTTCTCTCTTTGCTGTTTTTTTTCTTCTCTCTAGCCATTTCCCTCTTTCTCCTTCAATTCAATTCGCAGCAGATGTTCTTGTCGTGAACGAGATTCCTCCTCAGTGAGAGAAAAAGAGCATATTTTCCTTCCCCCCCTTTCTATTTACGGCATTGCAGGCGAGGCACTGAGGCATCGAGGTACCGAGGCACCGAAGCATCGAACCATCGAGGCTCCGAGGCACCGAGGCATCGAGGCACCGAAGCACCGTGGCACCGAAGCACCGAGGGGATCGAAAGGCCACACGTGAAACGAGTCCCCGTCAGAGGAAAATTGAAGGCTGAATTTGTTACGACAGAGGTATCTCAGGGGACTGAGGCTCATTAAGCGCAAGGATTAAGCTCGTCTACATACATTATGGATATATGAATAATTCCATGGAGTATGGAAGGAAGGGAGGGGAGAGAGATTGAATCTCTCGGTCTTCTTCGGTGATCGCGTTTCCCCTCAGCACGCGACGCGATTTCTCATTCGCATCGCCCCGAATCCATCACGGACATGGGGAACGGTATCCCGCACGTCCTCCGATATCTACAGCCTCCACGCAACGGATTATTTACATACGGCCTGGTTTATGACATCATCCGCAGCAGTTTACGAGGGTCGGATAGTAAAAAAGGGGAAAAAACTTTCGGCTTTTCTCAAAAGGGCCTTGGTTTGGCAAGGAAGAACGTGAGACCAGCTGTCTCCAACCGGGCGAGAGGGATCCCGACCCAGAAGAAAGAAGAGAGAAAAAGAGAAGAGAGAGGGTGAAGGGGGAATAGAGGAAATAAAAGAAAAGACAGAAAGCAAAAAAAAAAGGGATGGCATTGTGCGAGACAGAGGAGGGATTGGCAGAGCGCCATTCCATGAAAATCCATGACCGAGCACACACGGATTAAGAGACGAGGCGAGAACACCAGAGAATCAGGTCTTTCTTTTATTATTCCTTTTTTTTTCTTCATTCCATTGCCTCTACCATGGAGGTGATTCAAGGGAAGATGATCGGCATGTCCAAGGAATGCACGACTCCATTCGTGCAGGGAATGTCTCCTCCGGTGATCTTGGACAACTGATTCCCTTCCGAGTCTTGGATCAAGTATTCCCCCTCTACGAAAAAAATCAAAATGTTTCATAATAGCGCTATTTCCTCGTGCGAGATCCGGGAGTGACGTGCAACGGAAAGACGCGCCATGATTGATCCATGCAGAAGTTCTTGGAATCGCCTGGACAACCAATCATACCGCTGGCTCTCTGTTGACATCATTCCCGGCTCCCGATCAAATACCATAGGAGAATTTATCATTGGAGAAAAAAATTTGTTTTCCCACCCCTTCCAATATTTATGGAACAGACCGACTTCCTGAACGATGAGGGTTCTTCCGGAGAGGGTGGAG
Organism: Darwinula stevensoni; assembly: GCA_905338385.1. Taxonomy (NCBI): domain Eukaryota; kingdom Metazoa; phylum Arthropoda; class Ostracoda; order Podocopida; family Darwinulidae; genus Darwinula; species Darwinula stevensoni. The sequence goes on from CAJPEV010000152.1 coordinate 164,445, forward strand.
AATTCCCGCCGTTCTCCAATGCTGATTCCAAAATAAGAGCCCACAGTACCATGGTCCATGAGAATCTCCATCAACGTCTCTCTGTCATTTGCCAGCAGATCTTCAATCATGTCCATTGAGAAAAACTCATCCGATGGAAGCAGCCCCGTCATCGTCTCCATTTCTAGCACAATGATTGTAAAACCCCATTCACCGGAAGGAACGTATCTCGGATTGTCGTCCGGGATGGCCTTGAGCATTATGGCTAGATCAATCCGCGCCAAAACGAAAAAAAAACTGGGGAAAAGTAAGCTGGACAACCTCTAAAAAAAAATATATTTTTTAAATAAATCATTTTACGGTTAGTAATGTGAGTCCACCTGATACTTCAAATCCTGTCAAGGAATTATAGCACCTCCCCCCTCCTTCCATTCCAAAAAAAGAACCACTGGAGAAAGCTAGTTTTGACCAAGCTTTACAACCACTTTTGTAGAAATTTGACATAATTTTGAATTTGTATCTTCAAAATTTTCCCGCTCCGAAACTTGGGAACAAAATTCAAACTGAGATCATTGTTAAGCGGAGCGAGTCTAACAAAAATGACAAGTTGCGATTTAATCCGATGAATTCCACATCGATATTTTAATGCCAAGGCATGAAATTTGACATTTTTGGCGACTTTTGACCTTTTACTTGACCATGTGAGACATTTTTAGAACGCCATTCAAGGTATTTTTGGCAGACTCTGAAGGCATGCTCTCAAATGCTATTGATCTCTTCCCCCCACTCCAATGACACGCCCTGTGTGACTCCAAAAATAATCATTCCAGCTTTGCAAGGCTGCAGGCTAAACGCCACACGTAGTAGGCAGTAAATTCACAGGACCTCACATTCAATCCCATTCGGTAGAACAACGTCAGGTCAACGTTGAGCGAAGATTGATTTTTCAAAGTAGCAATGTTGCCACAACGGAGTACTAAAGTGTTGCCATAATATTGAAATGAAACACAGTTTAACGTTGGAAATACGCTCATGGATCTCATGGATCAGTGTTGAATTGTCAACATCTAGGCATTGCCTCCTCCCTTTCCTGAGTTTGAACATGCATTAACTGATTTGAGCTTGAAAGTACTCTAGAGAGTACCATCATCCCACGGAAGAGTTCTTCTAAGCTTATAACTTCCTTTACTGAATCAGAATCGAAGTTAAGTACTTGAATGACATGATTCATTTGTCCACGAGTCTGCATCAGACCTAGATGTATACCTAGATTCCCCAGGGGAAGAGCCCGACACACCCTCGCATGCCGTTTAACACGCTCTGTCACTCTCAAAGCAGATTCAAGAGCCCGAGTCAGTGTATGTGTCATGTAGTGAGGTAAGAAAATTCGGCATGTCTCTTCGGACCCTCTCGATGTACCTGGAGTCTCCCTCTGCTGGGTTACCTCCTTCAACGAGGAATTCCAAAGCCTTCCCATAACACTAGAACTACCAGGGCGGTCAATTTGACCGCTGGTCAAAAAATGCAGTATCAAACTACAGTCGACTCCGCATATTGAAATACTCACGGGACCAGCGAATTTTATTCTATATAATCCGGAGTATTCCAATAACTGAAACTATCCTGTGAAACTATACTTCTGTACCGTAGCATATATTGGGACCGTGCAATGGTATTCCATAAAGTGGAGTATTCCATTAAGCGGTATTCCAATATGTGGAGTCGACTGTATTACTCGGTAACGTTGTTTGTTTGTTTTTTCAGATGTTATTTGGCATGTTCAAAATGTTAAAATGTTCAAATTGCCGATATTAGATAAGAAAAGTAAAAGCTGCGGAGGTCATTCGAGCAAAGTGAAATGCATTTAAAATCGGCGAGCAGTCAAAATAACTGCCTCGGTAGGTCAAGTATTAATTTGTACGTGGGAAAAGATCGGGGGAAGAACTGTATGAAAAATACAGGGGGACTCATTTCAAGGGCACCAGGGTGAGAATCGTTTATTCAGCAGTTAGGCGCCATCTCGCGTCGATTGGTAGAACCTTTTTTGTTGAGATAATGTGGATAACTTCATTTTAAAACACCATTGAGACTATAATGAAGGTAAATGTGAAAATAAAATTTACACTTAATAGCTTCTAAACGACTTCGTTAATCCGTGAGTAGTCTCTATAGTCTCTATATGCTAAAATTCTATTAATTAACGAATAGTCGGCATTTCATTGATGTTGATTCTTCGCTAAATTCTCAATTCCAACTATGTCTCAAATTTTCAACCTTTTGTCAATGTTGACCCGGCGTTGTTTTGTCGTTTTTTCGAATGGGATATGTTTGGGTGGTATAATTACAGCTTCAAAGAAATTGGTGATTGAGAACTCGAGTAGCATGTTGAACCTTCCTCGAAGCTTCCTGGCTACGTCCTTAATCGCAAGAGCTTCGGTGGACAGGCCTCAAAGACACACAGAGATTCCATTATCTACCGGAGAACATTGGGAGGAGGCCAAGCTGATCTGCGGCATAGAGGATGTTCCCATAGTCTCCAATGCTGTTGGCCAGGAACTGGGCAGTTTCCACCGTGTCGCCCTAGTACAGATCGATGCCCGGACCGTTTTCCAGGCTAAAAGCAATTTCTTTCTCCTCGTGAGTTGGAGCAGGGCATTTCGGTGACTCACGATAGGGACCTGAAGAAGCATGTAGAACATGAAGTGAATGACGCCGTTGCTCGCCGAAATGTCAACCTGAGACAAATCGATCGGAACCCCGTTCACAGAGTAGACCTGAAAAAAAAAAATGTCTCCGTGAATCCTCTTTCCGTTTTCTCAACCTACATAACTAGGTTGAAAACTAGGAATCATTTACGATGTTGTATAACCCTGACCGTTCCAGTGGGATCGACGTCGTAGATGTTGATGCGAAGAGTGGTACCCTGGGCAGTGGGCAAGACGAGTTCGTTACTGAGGTCAGAGGAGAGGAGGGCTTGGTCGACCACCACGTGATACGTCAACAAATCCGTCAACAACTCTACGTCTGACAACAAGAAGTCCACTAGTTCTTGCGAGAGACTGTCGGCGACCGGTACGAACACCGTCATTGGACCTAAATACGTCAAAGAGTACTCAATGGCTTCGTTTACACGCCTGCCTCTTTATATGTACAGGTCCAATTAATTCTGTCGCCTGTTCATCTGGACTCGGCAAGTTGATTTGTTCGTGGTTTCTGAATATAACTAGGGTTGCTACTTGCGAATTTGACAAAATATGGACATAAGGAAATATGGACAAATATTCGAAGGCTCCTATATTTGCGTCTGATTCTATGTAGGGCATTGCAGCATACCGGTATTTTTTTTTTATCATGCCGCGGTATTCGGTTCTCGTGATAATCGTACCCTTCAACATTTTTCAGTATTATCGCCACGGTATGAAAACTGTGGATTACTGCCCACTTTCATACCGTCGCTACGGTATGAAAACCGCATGACACCGCCTCTAATCATATCACCGCCACAGCTCCATACCAAGAACCATTTCTAAAAATAAAATACTTTTATCGACGATGCTCCCCGTCTCCACCCACGGTGACGCCCACAGCCCGGGGAAAACCGAAGCCTTCCTGGAAGTCACCGGAGTGCATTTAATCAGGACTCAAGGGTCAAGATCTGTCATTTGTGGGTACATTTGTGCTTTGACTGTGTCCTCTGGTCGGTGAGCCTGAGCACTCACACCAATATGAAACGTGCGGCCATGCACAATGTAAGGTGGTTTCTCTTCATGATACTTCTTTTTTCCGAGATCCATAATTTGAGTCCTCCCAGCAACTTTAATCGCGGTATTATTCTTGGACACGCCTGCTAAATCCATGAATCCATTCATTAGGGTTGAAACGAACGAATTCTCTTGCTTTCAATCAAATGGCATAATACGGATGTGCGGCTAGCTCGACGCCATCACAACAGAAAGGCTCGCTGTTTTCTTTTTCGTGTTTTTTTTTCTAGGAGTTCATAACTGAAGAAAACCTACCCCCCTCCCCTCCCCTCCTCGTTGGTATCACCGGAATACCCCGGTATTGAGCCGCGATATACCTACCGATAAATTTATCGCATACCGCAACGCCCTAATGCTATACCACAAATATCCACGGCTACCTTAAGTCAAGGCGCCAATCGATACTGTAAGAGTGTGGCCAACTGCTTTTGACTTACGCAAAAGAATGGTCTTAGTCGCTATTAAGCCTTCTTAATTCAAAATATCTTTCAAAGTTTAAAATATGGACAAAATAGTGTCCATATTAAAACCAGTCTGCAGTATGGACATAGTATCTCCAATATGTACTGTAGTATCTCCAATATGTACTGTCCATACTAATTATGAAAGAGTGGCAACCCTAAATACAACACGAGACGCGTTACTGTAGTTATTGGAAAGGTTACACATGAAGGGTAGCGCTTCGAAAGAAGAGTAAATCCAAGATTCGCCAGATAACGATACGATTAACGATTCTTCATAATAACGATACGTCTCTGAACGCGTCTGACGAGAATAAACTGGAAGAGCTGAACAGGGAGACAGAGAAACAAAGGGAGACACAGGGAGACAAAGGGAATCATCTCAAATGAGGTACTCCATTTCTCAGAGCACGCGCACGGGACGGTAGTTTAATCAAACGAAATATTGGATACAATCTGGCATTGATTCCCAATAAGATCTCGCGCTTTCTTCCGTAGCGTGTGGCATCGATGAAACCCCATTTGGAGCACCGTCTACAAGTTCAGAGGCTTGCAAGTGTATGGGAATTACGGGCGCTGGAGAGTTCAGAGGCAGGCAACTAAAACAATGAAGGACTCGGGTAGCACATCGCACTGAACCAACATTGAATCGCCATTGTGTCAACATCCCGACGTAGAATAAACAACGTTGGAATCAATGTCGGGGGCTATCTGAGCCCAACGAATTAAATATTTTATGAATTACCTGCGGAGGTCCGGATACTTTAATGAGGGCGGCATTTAGAAGCATTGGGGCTGTATTCTATCGAAGGTTAACGGGGGAAGACCTCATCCAAGCATCTTAAATTATTACAGAAACCGATAGGGTGGAGCGTGGTAGGTTTATTCCAGCTCGATGCAGACGGATGAATGAAGGGAACCTGGCTCGAGAGAGCCCCAAGGCATGATACTTGCTCCCAGAATAGTATCTACTAGCGAGTTTGTTTGCCTATGGTGGCGACTTCGGCGCTCCATTGTCCAATTTAGTGATTCATTCATTAATTTATTTTCAAGGTGGCAAAAACGTATTAAAAGACTGCGCCTCTCGAAATGTGTATCGAGAGAACGAACAGATATTTCCATCGAATAATTACTGACATTGTTTCTTGAGTGCCTTACTTCAAATCTCATCATAATCTGCCATGAGGGGTCATATTTGAAAAGTAGAATCTGCTCTCAGCAATTGAACAGGTACTTCTGAGCCAATTTTCAAATTGCTTTAGTCCTCTCTTTCATTTCATTGGATCAGAAAGGATTCTGGAAAATGCGTCTTTTGCAAAAAAAAAGGTGCCCTCAGGGGTTATCATTAAAAATTAATATTTTTACTGAAATCATTACTCGGAAAACCAGATACATATCAAGTTCCAGCCTTATCCGCTTCCTCTTTTTGCTGGTGCAAAAATATATTTCGAAAAGCCGATGCAGCCAAAAGCTGTGCCCTGAAGGGTTGCACCTCAAAACTTGAATTTTTTCTGAACCTATTATCACCTCAGTTATCGGTGTGCCAAGTTTCACCTTTCTATTTCTGCCCAATTCGGACAAAGAAAAGATATTTGAAAACGTCACCTCCCAGAAATATGCCCCGAAGGCATGCATCTGAAACTTCATATTTTTCCTGAACTGAGTGTCTCAGTCCAGGACAAGTTTCAGCTTTCCATGTCTCTCCGTTTGACTGAAGCAAATATATCATTGAAAACATATCCGCCAAAAATGGGGGTCCCAAAGGCACATATCTCCGAAGTCTGATTTTTTCTGAACTCTGCATCCAAAAAGGTACAAATGTACCAAATTTCAGATTTCTAACTTCTCTAGAACGTTGTTAGAATTAACTCCAGTCACTGTCAGTCACGATTATGATATATTAGATTTAACACTTCAGGCGCTGAGTTTTAAATTCCTGTGTACATCCTCAGGCGTATATTAAATGCACAATTAGAAAGGCTTTCACTCGCATTGTACTTTTTATTATATGCCATACAAACCTCATGAGAAAATGTGGAATAATTTTCAACTTCAGCAACATGTTATTCTTGGACACCTAACTACGAATATTTTCAAATTCCTTTTTTTCCGATTCTTTCGAAATTCCATGCTTTTCGAGGAAGATAGTGTTTAAATTAGAGCTGTCACGATAGCAGTTTTCAAAACATCGATGCATCGACCTGAACTATCGATAGTGTATCGATGCATCGGGTGTGGGGGGAAAAAAAAATGTTCTCGGTCTTCCCCCCTCTCCTTTCTCACTTCCTGTCTCCGATCCGACTTTTTTTTTCACTTCCAAACTTTCTTGTAGTCAGTCCCAGCATTTCAGGAATTTGATTGTGATAATAAATCGCAAGCCCATGCAGGTCACGCCACTTCTTCCTTTCCCCGCCCGGACGGACTGTATTGTACTGTGCTCGCCTCAATCCCAATGAGACATTTCCCCTTTAAAATACTTTTCCGATGCATCGCGATGGTCGAAAAAACTATCGATATCTCCAACTATCGATAGTGGTATCGATGCATCGACCTATCGTGACAGCCCTAGTTTAAATGAAAGTCAACCCTTCCACAGTGTCAGGGACTCATAATATTGTAATATTTTCCGAGGCCTCGTCCACACCAGAAAGTTTGCTATGCAAGTTTTCTTAGTGAGTCGACTTGCAAAGAAAACTTTCATGGTGTGGACGTCTTTGAAAGTTTCCTTTGTAAGAATTTCTCTTTCTGAGACCTCTTTGCTAGAGACTTTCAAAAGCAGAAACCCAGTATACTTTTCTTGCATAGTGAAAGACTTCAGTGTCGAAAAAGGAGTGGGACAGGGAAAAGACTGTTGAGTTGAATTATAAATACCGAAATGAGGGTGCCTTTGGAACGTGGGAAGTGTCCTTTAGAAGGACAAGAAAAGAAATCAAGATGCCTGATCTAATCTTGTAACGGAATTGGAAGTACCGGTGACTGAAGTGCAAAGTAAAGTTCGAAATTTTGAAAGTCGAGTGGAATGCAGAGAAGAAAGTGGACATATCAATGAGTGGTGGAGCAAGCAGTGATGAAAATTGCTGTTTACCTACAAGCTCTTTTTGTTTTTGGCCGACGTTGGGGAAGTGAAAGAGACAAAAAACAATTTGGTAAATGCGACATATACATATATGCGACAGCGGAAAACATTGAATAGCCAATGGCATGGGGAAAAAAACAAAACTAAAACACTTTCTCTGTTCATTGCAAACCCCACTGCCAGGGAACTCTGTCAGTTTCAGAGGGGAAAAACTCAGCAAACATTTCCCTCACTCGCTTTTGCTGAGAGCCCGAATGCATTCGTTCGTTCGATGCATTCGTTCCTATTCGAAAGGATACACCCTATGGGTGGATTTTTGGAAGAACTGGAAGAAGAATTTTTGCAAGAACTGGGCAAGACGTCTGATCTTTAAAAAATGTAAAATTTTGATTGCGCATGAGTAATGCATAGGTGTGCTAGGCTCCATTGAGAATTCCAACTGCCTTATGACTATCCCCTGATACCTGCATGAACTCAGCCAGGGTGAAGTACAGGGTGTTCATTCGACCAGTTAACCCCAAGAAATCCAAATAAAAAAGGAACTACAATTCAGAGATACAATTTGGTGATGAGAACCAGGACATTGTAAGGTGCAAAATGACAATCACAATCACAGCACGTCACATACAGTATGTTAGAAGTGGCCATGTTCAATACACAAGCGTGCGCGGCAAAGCATGTTGCTGGATACAGACTGTAACAAGGTCGGCTGAATGCTGGCAACGACGTGTTGCAACTCTTCCAGTGTGGGGATCGTTCGCATGTACCCGGTCGTTAATGTTGCACCACGAGAAGTAATCCGGTGATGAGTCATGTGAGCGTGGAGGCCATAATCCTTTATAAATCATGCGATTGCAGAAAATGAATTCAACATTCAGCCAGCGGTGTTACAGCGGTGGCGGTGACCACTTCCAACATACTGTATACAGGGTGCGCAAAATGTTCTTGCCGCGATATTTTTGGTTATAACTTTGCTGTATTTCATCCCAATTCCATCAAAATTTTATCAAACAAAGCAAACATATATGGCCACAATATACTCTAAGGATTTTTCAAAATGTCCACCGTCGGCTGAGATACAGGCTTTTAAACGCTATGGAAAGTTGTCCACGATGGCCGTCAGCCGTTCGACCTTCATGTCGTCCTAATCCTTAAGCAAACCCTTCTTCAGCAAATCCACACTGCCGAATGGTCACGTGCCCAGGGGTCCAGAACTGCTCTCAGGAGCCGCAACTGTGAGCCGGTCGCAGTCGGTGATGATGTGGGCTGGGATTTGTGCCATGGGCAAGACTCCTGGTTTTTGTGGAAAAAGGGGTGAAGATCAATGCAGCCGTGCATCAAGACCGCATCCTGAGAGCAGTTCTGGACCCCTGGGCACGTGACTATATCGACGAAAACGAATGGACGCTGCAACAAGACTGAGCGTCCGCGCACAGGGCGAAGACGATGATGAAGCTCTGCAAAGAGCTGTTTTCGGATCCGTGGGGAAAGGACGTCTGGTGCTCAAAACTCATCAGATCTCACATGGATTGCCCCGTGTGGTCCATTTTGAAGAAGAAGGCCTGCTCCACACCGCACAGCAGTGTGGATTCGTTGAAGAAGGGTTTGCTTAAGGCTTGAGACGACATTAAGGTCAAACAACTGACGGCCATCGTGGACAACTTTCCAAAGCGTTTAAAGCCTGTATCTCACTCGACGGTGAACATTTTGAAAAACCCTCATAGTATATTGTAGCCTTATACGTTTGTTATGTTTGGTAACATTTTGATGGAAATGGAATGAAATACAGCAAAGTTATAACCAAAAATATAGCGGCAAGAACATTTTGCGCACCCTGTATTGTGACGTGTTGTGACATGTTTGCATGTGCAAACCTACTCGGTAACATAGTGTCATTTATTTCGTATTGCGATGATGACACGTGTTGAGGTCGTGAAACCTGTCTCTGTTTTACATGACTTTTCGTTTTAAGTAAAAAAAAAAATCTCCAAGGTGAAGAAATACCAGGGTCGGTATCGAGTGCCTCTGAGAGTCCAGCAGCCTCGATGAGCTCCAGAACGGTCGTTAGCCCCATTTCCGTGAGGACGTCCAAAATCGAGCCCTCTTGCTTCACGTTCTGCCTCTACATCCATCCAAATGAGACGGTGGAAAAAAAAAGTCAGGGAGGAGGGGAATGAATGGAAAAGAGTGGAAAAGAGAGGAAAAGAGAGGAAAAGAGAGACAGCGTTGTTTAGACCGAATACAAGCTGAAAAGACTGCAGTTGCAATACCGATTGGATTGGAAAAAGAATCTCTATGGAGGCAGAATTGAATCTCCTCGAGGAACGAAAGAATGACACTCGCGTTACATCGACCAGCAAATAGTTTTCCCATCTTCTCGTCTCTCTCATTCCTTCCATTAGTGGCTCAGAGTACGAACGTGGGTGGAATACCTGAACGTTGGCGGAGGCGAGGACGTTCACGAAGAGGAAAAGGATCCACTTCATCATCTTTGGGTTCCTATCGAGCAGACCTTACTAATTTCCTTCCTTTCCTTCTCACCGAGGGATGTGGCAGAAAATTCATTTCGGCGACAGAACAAAAATATCCTTGAGATAACAACCATCCACGTCTCGTTCGCGAATGATGTTTCCCAGGGGAGATAGATCCTGTTTTCGCAATCCCTAGATCCAGCGTGGGAAAATCCAAGCGAGCATGCAGCGGACTGTAGAAACACCCATGTCACATGAAGTCTCGAGACGGGTGTGACGCTCGCAGAAGGGGTAATGGTCGTAGATGGGAGATGAGGGAATGCAGGAAAGAGGCAGAAATGCCCCGTCCCACGGGGAATTCCCTACTTTCTCTGCGAAGTAGGCAAGCTAAGCTCGTTGAGAATTTTCCTCTCTCATCGCATACATGCATTCGGGATGGAGAGGGCCTCACCCACACGCACTCGGGCACGTTTTTCCACTCTTATTTTTACCCGATGAAATCCCTCGAGACTAGAGAATGGACTATTCTCATGCGGCCTACCTTGCTAATGGCCTCTAATGGAAGAAATTGAATGACTTGACTGGCGACCCGCCCGAACGACCCGACGACTTTTCGCCATTTCCTGGAAACGACGCCGAAATGATGCGCACGTCTGGTCGAGACGCATGTGGGCGGCGTCGGTTCGACGAAAACACTAAGCAATCATGCAAACATTCTAATCCCCGCTGCGTCTGAATTCATCTTCGACTTTGCAAACGCAGGCATAGCGTTCAATCTCGACGTTCGGCTCATGCTGTGCATGTAAATAAATCGTAGCACTCGAGCAAACGCTATCTCGGTCTGACCGGAAGCACTTCAAAAAATACTGTAACTTTTCTGGTGTGGCTTGGGCGGCCTTCGTTTTCTTCACGAGACAAAAAACATTGGTGATTCTTTTCCCGTGCCGAAACTGCGCGACCAAAAAAAACACATCGGGTGATGACCATACCCGATTCTACTGACATAATTCAATCAGACAGCCTTCACAACCGCACAAGATGCTCTATATTTTTAAATGAAATCTGAGCCAGCTTTTTTACTCGTCTCCAAAGAGCGATGAACATAGGTCAGGGCCGGATTAAGGGGGCGAGGGGGGGGCAAAGGGGACTGTTGCCCCAGGCCCCATTCTTCCAGACCCCCCCCCCCCGAAGGAAATTAAAAACGTTAAATATCTGCGTAAAGTAGCGGGGGGGGGGGGGGGGGGGGGGGGGGGGGG